>JABXJD010000333.1:477500-482500 GCA_013375575.1 Percina caprodes
GGGAGAGAGAGAGAGAGAGAGAGAGAGAGAGATAGAGAGAGATAGAGAGAGGGTGGGGGAAGAGAGCGAGAGGGGGAGGAAGGGAGAGAGAGAGATAGACACAGAGAGAGGGGGGAGAGAGAAAAAGAGGGGAAGAGAGAGAGAGAGATAGACAGAAAGAGAGAGGGAGAGTGAGGGAGAGAGAGATAGACAGAGAGAGAGAGGGAGAGAGAGAGAGAGAGGGGGAGAGAGAGAGAGAGGGGGAGAGAGAGATAGACAGAGAGAGAGAGAGAGAGAGAGAGAGAGAGAGAGAGAGAGAGAGAGAGAGAGAGAGAGAGAGAGAGAGAGAGAGAGAGAGGAGAGAGAGAGAGGGGAGAGAGAGAGAGAGAGGAGAGAGAGAGGGGGAGAGAGAGAGAGACAGAGAGAGAGAGAGAGAGAGAGAGAGAGAGAGAGAGGGGGAGAGAGAGAGATAGACAGAGAGAGAGAGAGAGAGAGAGAGAGACAGAGAGAGAGAGAGAGGGGGAGAGAGAGATAGACAGAGAGAGAGAGAGAGGAGAGAGAGAGAGGGGGAGAGAGAGAGAGATAGACAGAGAGAGAGAGAGAGAGAGTGTGTCTGCGTCAGCGCTTTAAAGAAACAGTCACACTGCTGAAATATGCAGGAAAACTTGAAACTAGAGCTGGGCAATTATAATATTATGCAAAATATTACACAATATTATACAAAATATTACAAAATATACAAAATATACAAAATATTACAAAATATTACACAATATTATACAAAATATTACAAAATATACAAAATATACAAAATATACAAAATATACAAAATATTACAAAATATTATACAAAATATTGTACAAAATATTATAGAAATATTACAAAATATTATACAAAATATTGTACAAAATATTATACAAATATTACAAAATATTTTACAAAATATTACAAAATATTTTACAAAATATTACACAATATTATACAAAAATATATATATAATATATAATTATTAATTATTAATTATACAAAATATTATACAAAATATTATGCAAAATATTACAAAATACTATACAAAATATTATGCAAAATATTACAAAATATTATACAAAATATTACAAAATATTATACAAAATATTATGCAAAATATTACAAAATATTATACAAAATATTACAAAATAGTATGCAAAATATTACAAAATAGTATGCAAAATATTACAAAATATTATACAAATTATTACAAAATTATACAAATTATTGTACAAAATATTATAAAAAATATTACCATTATAAAAATATTACAAAGTATTATTAAAATATTACACAAACTATTATACAAAATGTGGATATAATGACTACGTGGGTAAAGATAATCCAGGAAGAGACAACACGGTCATCCTGGGTCATGTCATGTTTTTATGTTTTTGTCAAATTTTTTTGTGATTGTTTGGAATATTTTCCATCCATTTTTTTCCTGATTTTTTGTCACTATTTGACATTCATGTTAATTTTTTCCAGCAATTTTTTTGTCATCATTTGACGTTTTTGATGATTTTTTTTTGAGCGATTTTTGTGACGTCTTTTTCGATTTTTTTGTCAGTATTTGATATTTTAGTAAAAAAAATTCCAGCGATTTTTTATCACTATTTGATATTTTTCTTGAATTTTTTAGGGATTTTTTTTATCACTATTTGACATTTTTGTGGATTATTTTTACAGTTTTTTGGTAATTTTTTGTCATTATTTGATGTTTTACTCGATTTTTTTAGCGATTTTTGTCACTATTTGATGTTTTTCTCAATAACCTTTAGCGATTTTTTGACGTTTTAGTCGATTAATTTTAAAGTTTTTGGTCCATATTTGTTTTTGTTTTTCAACCAACGGCCCACTGAGAGTAACGTGAGTAAATGTAACGCGTTACTCGTTACCTCCTCGTCTCAGCCTCTCTCGGCCTGTGTGGGTCAGACAGGAACAAGATGGCGCCGGGAGGAGCGTTAGCTTCGGGACCAGTCGTTGTCTGAGAGACTGGTGCTGATCCGGCAGGATGAACCTCTGCGCGCAGTACTTACGGTAGGCCCGGTTCCGCCGGCTCTCCCGCCGCTCCAAGCACCGGTTCGGCCGTTGGTCTCAACCGGACATTTTACACCCCAACGGCTGAATTGTTTTGTTCGGATGCTAACGCTAATGCTAGCCCCTTAGCTAACCGTTGGCGCTAGCTAGCTAGCTTCATATATCAACAAACAATCCATGCTGCCGCCCACCGCCATTTTATCATATTTGATCAAATATATAATATTTTATCAAGTTGTATGCGTTGTGGATGGATGTAATGTTCGTATTGCGCTGCTGGGGATGAATTTAAAGCCAAAGACAGGCGTGTTAGTCAGTGTGTTATTGCTAGTTAGCTTTAGCTTGCTAGCGTCTTTCTGCCGTGTGTCAGTTAGCTCTAGCGAGCCGTTTCTGTCACATATTACATTGATTTGGGGTCACTAACAGCGGCTGCTGTCATGTGTCCCAGCCCATTCGGCTGCGTGTTTTAACTGGCCTGTGGTTTAAACGTATAGACGGGTGGGTAGCAGCGGGCTGCTAGCTCGGATCCAGGGATTAGTCTGAGCCCGATGCCAGCAGCACATTTGATACGAGCTGTTAAATATTTGAATGAAGCGGATGGACGTGTGAGTGTCATCTGGGGACTGAAAATATGAAGTGTGTTGCTAATGTTGTGATCAAGTGTGTGTTTATGTGTGTGTGGGTGGGTGACTGTGTGTGTGTGGGTGGGTGACTGTGTGTGTGTGTGTGTGTGTGTGTGTGTGTGTGTTGATGGGTGACTGTGTGTGTGTGTGTGTGTTGATGGGTGACTGTGTGTGTGTGTGACACTGTGTGTGTCTATAACTGTGTGTGTGTGTGTGTGTATATACATGTGTTTGTAACCCTGTGTGTGTGTGTGTATGTATGTATATACATGCGTTTTTGACGCGTGTGTGTGTGTGTGATGCTGAGTCTGTATGTGTGTGTATATACATGTGTTTGTGACGTGTGTGCGTGTGCATATATATATATATATATATATATATATATGTGTGTGTGTGTGTGTGTGTGTGTGTGTTGGACCCATCTAACCTCCTCCTCTCTGTTTCCATCCGAGCAGACAGGCAGAGGCCCTGAAGGCGGACATGACAGGTAGGTTTCCTCCATCCCGCTGGTACAGACACCCAAATGCATCACCATCTGTTTGCTTTCACTTATTTTAGAGATCTTCCCAATTAGGACCGAGTGTCTCCAACGGTTACCAGAATCGGTTCAGTACCGCTCACGTTATTCCGTTTTAATCACGCTTCTGGTTCAGAATCTCTTACCCGGGTCGGGACGATATCCTTCCGTCCCGATTCCATTTTCCCACGACGGGTATATGTGAATGTCTTCTAGTCTCTCAGTCAACTGAATATCTTTGAGTTGGAGACAAAACAAGACGTGAGGACGTCCTCGGGCTTTTTGGGAAACTCTGATCCACATTGTTTCACCATTTTCTGATATTTTAGACCAAACAGCTAGAGGTGGTCCGATACCATTTGTTGCGTACTGCTCTGATACCAGTGTGTCATATATTTTATTATTGTTTTAACAGCTGTATACTACTATCCCTGTATGGATGGGATATGTCTAACAGCTGTATACGTCTATCCCTGTATGGATGGGATATGTCTAACAGCTGTATACGTCTATCCCTGTATGGATGGGATATGTCTAACAGCTGTATACTACTATCCCTGTATGGATGGGATATGTCTAACAGCTGTATACTACTATCCCTGTATGGATGGGATATGTCTAACAGCTGTATACTACTATCCCTGTATGGATGGGATATGTCTAACAGCTGTATGCTACTATCCCTGTATGGATGGGATATGTCTAACAGCTGTATGCTACTATCCCTGTATGGATGGGATATGTCTAACAGCTGTATGCTACTATCCCTGTATGGATGGGATATGTCTAACAGCTGTATGCTACTATCCCTGTATGGATGGGATATGTCTAACAGCTGTATACTACTATCCCTGTATGGATGGGATATGTCTAACAGCTGTATACTACTATCCCTGTATGGATGGGATATGTCTAACAGCTGTATACTACTATCCCTGTATGGATGGGATATGTCTAACAGCTGTATACTACTATCCCTGTATGGATGGGATATGTCTAACAGCTGTATACTACTATCCCTGTATGGATGGGATATGTCTAACAGCTGGATACTACCATCCCTGTATGGATGGGATATGTCTAACAGCTGTATGCTACTATCCCTGTATGGATGGGATATGTCTAACAGCTGTATACTACTATCCCTGTATGGATGGGATATGTCTAACAGCTGGATACTGCTGTCTCTTCTATCTCTGTATGATATGATGTATACCAGCTGTATACTACTCTACTACTAGGGCTTTATTACGTGGTATCGGATCGGTGCATAAACTCTACTGTGCATAGTACTTCCTGAAACCGATACCAGCGTTTTAGGCGGTATCAGAGGGGATATGGTGCTGGTGTCAGAGGGGATACCGGTGCTGGTATCAGAGGGGATACGGTGCTGGTATCAGAGGGGATACGGTGCTGGTATCAGAGGGGATACGGTGCTGGTGTCAGAGGGGATACCGGTGCTGGTATCAGAGGGGATACCGGTGCTGGTATCAGAGGGGATACGGTGCTGGTATCAGAGGGGATACCGGTGCTGGTATCAGAGGGGATACCGGTGCTGGTATCAGAGGATACCGGTGCTGGTATCAGAGGATACGGTGCTGGTATCAGAGGGGATACCGGTGCTGGTATCAGAGGGATACCGGTGCTGGTATCAGAGGGGATACGGTGCTGGTATCAGAGGGATACCGGTGCTGGTATCAGAGGATACCGGTGCTGGTATCAGAGGGGATACCGGTGCTGGTATCAGAGGGGATACCGGTGCTGGTATCAGAGGGGATACCGGTGCTGGTATCAGAGGGGATACCGGTGCTGGT
>JABXJD010000333.1:502500-505000 GCA_013375575.1 Percina caprodes
CCGACCAGACATCTAGTCCTTCATCCAGGCGTTACCGACCAGACATCTAGTCCTTCATCCAGACGTTACCGACCAGACATCTAGTCCTTCATCCAGACGTTACCGACCAGACATCTAGTCCTTCATCCAGGCGTTACCGACCAGACATCTAGTCCTTCATCCAGGCGTTACCGACCAGACATCTAGTCCTTCATCCAGGCGTTACCGACCAGACATCTAGTCCTTCATCCAGACGTTACCGACCAGACATCTAGTCCTTCATCCAGGCGTTACCGACCAGACATCTAGTCCTTCATCCAGGCGTTACCGACCAGACATCTAGTCCTTCATCCAGGCGTTACAGACCAGACATCTAGTCCTTCATCCAGGCGTTACAGACCAGACATCTAGTCCTTCATCCAGGCGTTACCGACCAGACATCTAGTCCTTCATCCAGGCGTTACCGACCAGACATCTAGTCCTTCATCCAGACGTTACCGACCAGACATCTAGTCCTTCATCCAGGCGTTACCGACCAGACATCTAGTCCTTCATCCAGACGTTACCGACCAGATATCTTGTCCTTCAACGTTTCTGACCCTTTTCACCGTTTTTGTCACTATTAACCTTTTTATTTTACATTTTTGTGAGTGAAAAGGTAACTTAAGGCCGTTTCACCCCATGTCCGTCTTCTCCAGAGGGATAGAAAGGAGCTCAGGAACCAAAAAACACTCCAAATGATAAACGACCAAATCACAAGTCGATTCACACGGACCTCAGTGTTCAGCGAAATAGGGCAGGAGGAAGGAAGTTTCTTCTGACTGAGTTTGGTTGCGTTAAATCAACAAAAACGGCAGAAAAAGCAGTAAAAATGTCAAAAAAAAGACATTGAGAAAAAAAACGTTGGAAAGCCGGGGAAAAAGCAGTAAAAACGGCAACCAAAAAAAACTGATATTGAAAAAAACAGTGGAAATAGTGGTTAATGTCTCAAAGACAGGACATTTTTTGGGCAAAAATAAGAGACAGACATTAAAAAAATTAATTTAATTAATTGGCGGAAAAAACTAGTAAAAATGTCAAAAGGCACAGGAAAATGTCAAAAAGAGACACGAAGACACAGGAATCTTTTTTTTGAAAAAGTGGTAAAAAAAGAAAAGATGCCATTACTTTGGGGAAAAAGGCACCAAAAATGTTGGTAAAGAGACAAAAACTTGTGTGGGGGGGCGTGGGGCCGGGTTTGGCCTCTCGGATCTTGAGGTGAGTGGATTGTGAGCTTTGCTCCCGGGTGTTGACGTGTGCTCGGTGTGTTTCTGTAGGAGTGGTGAGCGGCTTCGGGCTGGACTACCTGCCGGCTGCAGCTTCCTCGGCAGCTTCAGACTCCAGCTGGCACCAGACGGGACCCGCCGGCAGCTCCTGGACCAATCAGGAGTGTCCGATGGAGGAGTCGTCCTCCACCGTGCTGCTCGACAGCCTCAAGGTCCATTGATGTCTCCACACACTCTTCTGTCTCAGTCTGCTTTAGTTTAACCCAAAATCACCGTCACCAAACCCACCAGACTCCATGTAAATAATCAGGACTTTTATCAGCGTAAAACACACTTCATTCAAAGTGGACAGAAAATAAATAAAACTACCAAAAGCCGTCTTGGTTCATCTTTCCACTGTTCCAACAATCACCACTCTGGTCTGGTTGGAATAAACTCTTAATTCACCCGTTTACATGTGGAGATATGCTGCTCTATACACGCTAAAAGTAGTGATTATTTACATGGAGTCTGGTGGAGATATGCTGCTCTATACACGCTAAAAGTAGTGATTATTTACATGGAGTCTGGTGGAGATATGCTGCTCTATACACGCTAAAAGTAGTGATTATTTACATGGAGTCTGGTGGAGATATGCTGCTCTATACACGCTAAAAGTAGTGATTATTTACATGGAGTCTGGAGATATGCTGCTCAATACACACTAAAAGTAGTGATTATTTACATGGAGTCTGGTGGAAATATGCTGTTCTATACACACTAAAAGTAGTGATTATTTACATGGAGTCTGGTGGAAATATGCTGTTCTATACACACTAAAAGTAGTGATTATTAACATGGTGTCTGGTGGAGATATGCTGCTCTATACACGCTAAAAGTAGTGATTATTTACATGGAGTCTGGTGGAGATATGCTGCTCTATACACGCTAAAAGTAGTGATTATTTACATGGAGTCTGGTGGAGATATGCTGTTCTATACACACTAAAAGTAGTGATTATTAACATGGAGTCTGGTGGAGATATGCTGCTCTATACACACTAAAAGTAGTGATTATTAACATGGAGTCTGGTGGAGATATGCTGCTCTATACACACTAAAAGTAGTGATTATTTACATGGAGTCTGGTGGGTTTGGTGATGGTGATTTCGGGTTGAACTAAAAGGTCTCTCTCTCTCTCTCTGCAGTCGATCTGGTCGAGCTCCATGATGCAGCCGGGCCCGTCGGCGCTGGAGCAGCTCCTCCTGCAGCAGAAAC
>JABXJD010000333.1:507500-641769 GCA_013375575.1 Percina caprodes
AACTACACAGACCTACACAGACCCTCACAGAACCACGCAGCCCCTCACAGACCCTCACAGAACCACGCAGACCCACACAGACCCACTCAGACCCTCACAGACACACACAGACCCCCACAGACCCACTCAGAACTACCCCGGCTACATTCAGGACCCACAGCCCTTCTGTTCAGCAACTTTTTTCATATTTTTAACCAAGAAAAAGCGATCTGTTGATCTATAAAACACCCGTATGATGTTCTGCTGACTGGGAAGCAGATCATTTAATACAATAATTATTATAATTATGAGATAATTATAATAAAATTATAATTATGAGATAATTATAAAATAATTATAGGTTTTTGTCTCATTTGTCGGGAAGAAAAAAACATCTCGAGAGATTAATCGTTGACGGTTTCAATTGATTTTGTTTATATAATGTTTTAATAATTTTCCAATTACAGAGACAGAGAGACAGACAGACAGAGAGACAGACAGACAGAGAGACAGACAGACAGGCAGAGAGACAGACAGACAGGCAGAGAGACAGACAGACAGGCAGAGAGACAGACAGACAGGCAGAGAGACAGACAGGCAGAGAGACAGACAGACAGACAGAGAGACAGACAGACAGGCAGAGAGACCAGCAGACAAATAAACCTTCAGTTATTTGTCCTAACAAACAGAGAAAAGCAGAACCATGATGTTGAACGCTGATTGGAGCTTTCTGTCCAATCAGCTCGCTGCGTTCAGGCGTCTCTACCCCGATGCTTCCTGGATTATCCAATCATCAAAGACTTTATTTAAAGCGTCTGAGTTTCCCGAGGCTGTGGGGGCCGTGCCGGGTTACCTGGGTTTTTATTTTTATTTCTGTGGTTCCCCCCCTGTGTCGCCGTCAGTCCTGGTTGTCTTAGAGCCAATCAGAACGCAGAGAGGGGACAGCCATCCAATCAGGATGCGACGGTCTAGACTCAGCACTGTAAGTAACTTCCTGTCCAGTTTTTTCTACTTTAAAACACTCGTAATCGTTAGTTCAAGAGATAAAAAATAAAGGCTGTTCTTATGTTTTATTACAGCAGACTCAGAGAGACGTGTCTATTTTCTGTGATTGTGCTTTTCATGTTGCATTTAACGAAATGTATTTGAAAAATAATAATAATAATAAAGGTAAAATATTACTGAATGTGTGGACGAGCTCGTGCTGCGTCTGGGTTTATCGGAGCAGGAAGTGTAAGGACATTCCACGCTGTCGGATGTTTTGGGTTGTCATGGCAACGAGTCCTCGCTCCGGCGGCTGAGCGCAGCTTTCACTCTGAGAGGCTTTGTGTGTTTTTTGTGTCTCTCTGTTCACAAATGGTGGAATCAGCCTTTAAATAAACGGTAGCTATGTTCTCCCTTCACACGGTGTGGCTTTATTCTCTAGTGGGGGGGGTGTTTGTCTACGTGTGTGTGTCTGTGTGTGTTTGTCTACGTGTGTTTGTCTACGTGTGTGTGTGTTTGTCTGCGTGTGTGTGTGTGTGTTTGTCTACGTCTGTGTGTGTGTTTGTCTACGTGTGTGTGTCTGCGTGTGTGTGTGTGTGTCTGTGTGTGTGTGTTTTATTCATTTGCAGTCCATCATGTGGAAGAAACGTACCTTCATACAAACAGGTAATACTCAACAAACACTGAACATGTTCAATATTTAATGTGTGTGTGTGTGTTTGTGTGTGCTTGTGTGTCTGTGTTTGTGCGTCCTTGTGTGTTAGTGTGTGTGAGACAAAAAACAATGAATAACGACACGTGAGTTGAAAAGGTTTCACTCTGAAACCCCGTTTCAAAATTACATTTATGACAGAAAATCATGACAAACTTCTTTAATACAACTTCAACATGTGTGTGTGTGTCTCTCTCTCTGTGTGTGTTTGTGTGTGTGTTTGTGTGTTTCTCACTGGGTGTGTCTCACTGTGTGTGTGTGTCGCTCACTCTCTCTCTGTGTGTGTGTGTGTGTGTGTGTCTGTGTCTATCTATCTCTGTGTCTGCGTGTGTGTGTGTGTGTCTGTGTCTATCTATATGTCTGTGTGTGTGTGTGTGTGTGTGTGTGTGTGTGTGTGTGTGTGTGTGTGTGTGTGTGTGTGTGTGTGTGTGTGTGTGTGTGTGTGTGTGTGTGTGTGTGTGTGTGTGTGTGTGTGTGTGTGTGTGTGTGTGTGTGTGTGTGTGTGTGTGTGTGTGTGTGTGTGTGTGTGTGTGTGTGTGTGTGTGTGTGTGTGTGTGTGTGTGTGTGTGTGTCCCATCAGATAACCTTCTCCTACCATGAAAGCAGCCTCAGAGATCTGATAAGCAGAGACCGCAGCGCGTCTCCGTAGAGAAACCATTCAACAGTTTTTGTACGAGTCTTTTTCACCGTGTCGACTTACCACGGTGAGTGAAAGCTGCCTCACAGCTCGACAAAAACCTCCGCTCCACTCACTGTGTGTGTGTGTCTGTGTGTGTGTGTCTGTATGTGTGTGTGTACTCTGAGTGGACCCGATAGACTGTTAAAATATTTATCTTATTAGTTTGGTCTTTTCTTGCTTAGATTTTGTAAGAAGTATGAATAAATAGACCCAATAAAACATAAGTATACACCCCCCTATGTTAAAATACAGGGGGCATAAGTATACACCCCCCTATGTTAAAATACAGGGGGCATAAGTATACACCCCCTATGTTAAAATACAGGGGCATAAGTATACACCCCCTATGTTAAAATACAGGGGCATAAGTATACACCCCTATGTTGAAATACAGGGGCATAAGTATACACCCCTATGTTAAAATACAGGGCATAAGTATACACCCCCTATGTTAAAATACAGGGGCATAAGTATACACCCCCTATGTTAAAATACAGGGGCATAAGTATACACCCCTATGTTAAAATACAGGGGCATAAGTATACACCCCTATGTTAAAATACAGGGGCATAAGTATACACCCCTATGTTAAAATACAGGGCATAAGTATACACCCCCTATGTTAAAATACAGGGGCATAAGTATACACCCCTATGTTAAAATACAGGGGCATAAGTATACACCCCCTATGTTAAAATACAGGGGCATAAGTATACACCCCTATGTTAAAATACAGGGGCATAAGTATACACCCCTATGTTGAAATACAGGGGCATAAGTATACACCCCCATGTTAAAATACAGGGGCATAAGTATACACCCCTATGTTAAAATACAGGGGCATAAGTATACACCCCCTATGTTAAAATACAGGGGCATAAGTATACACCCCCTATGTTAAATTACAGGGGCATAAGTATACACCCCCTATGTTAAAATACAGGGGCATAAGTATACACCCCTATGTTAAAATACAGGGCATAAGTATACACCCCCTATGTTAAAATACAGGGGCATAAGTATACACCCCTATGTTAAAATACAGGGGCATAAGTATACACCCCCTATGTTAAAATACAGGGGCATAAGTATACACCCCTATGTTAAAATACAGGGGCATAAGTATACACCCCTATGTTAAAATACAGGGGCATAAGTATACACCCCTATGTTAAAATACAGGGGCATAAGTATACACCCCTATGTTAAAATACAGGGGCATAAGTATACACCCCCTATGTTGAAATACAGGGGCATAAGTATACACCCCCATGTTAAAATACAGGGGCATAAGTATACACCCCCTATGTTAAAATACAGGGGCATAAGTATACACCCCCTATGTTAAAATACAGGGGCATAAGTATACACCCCCTATGTTAAAATACAGGGGCATAAGTATACACCCCTATGTTAAAATACAGGGGCATAAGTATACACCCCTATGTTAAAATACAGGGGCATAAGTATACACCCTATGTTAAAATACAGGGGCATAAGTATACACCCCTATGTTAAAATACAGGGGCATAAGTATACACCCCCTATGTTGAAATACAGGGGCATAAGTATACACCCCCATGTTAAAATACAGGGGCATAAGTATACACCCCCTATGTTAAAATACAGGGGCATAAGTATACACCCCCTATGTTAAAATACAGGGGCATAAGTATACATCCCCCATGTTAAAATACAGGGGTCATAAGTATACACCCCCCTATGTTAAAATACAGGGGCATAAGTATACACCCCCCTATGTTAAAATACAGGGGGCATAAGTATACACCCCCCTATGTTAAAATACAGGGGCATAAGTATACACCCCCCTATGTTAAAATACAGGGGGCATAAGTATACATCCCCCATGTTAAAATACAGGGGTCATAAGTATACACCCCCCTATGTTAAAATACAGGGGCATAAGTATACACCCCCCTATGTTAAAATACAGGGGTCATAAGTATACACCCCCCTATAATATAAGTATTCTAGGAACATAACGCTCCTAGAACATAACGCTCCTAGCACATAACGCTCCTAGCACATAACGCTGCTAGAACATAACACTGCTAGAACATAACACTGCTAGAACATAACGCTGCTAGAACATAGAGTTCATAGAACATAACGCTCCTAGACCATAACACTGCTAGAACATAACCTAGAACATAACACTGCTAGAACATTACGCTCCTAGACCATGACCCTAGAAGATAATGCTCCTAGAACATAACGCTGCTAGAACATAACGCTGCTAGAACATAACGCTCCTAGAACATTACGCTCCTAGAACATAACGCTCCTAGAACATTACGCTCCTAGAACATGACCCTAGAAGATAATGTTCCTAGAACATAACGCTGCTAGAACATAACGCTGCTAGAACATAACGCTACTAGAACATAACGCTGCTAGAACATAACGTTCCTAAAACATAACGCTCCTAGAACATTACGCTCCTAGAACATTACACTCCTAGAACATGACCCTAAAAGATAACGCTCCTAGAACATAATGCTCCTAGAACATAACGCTGCTAGAACATAACGCTCCTAGCACATAACGCTCCTAGCACATAACGCTGCTAGAACATAACACTGCTAGAACATAACACTGCTAGAACATAACGCTGCTAGAACATAGAGTTCATAGAACATAACGCTCCTAGACCATAACACTGCTAGAACATAACCTAGAACATAACACTGCTAGAACATTACGCTCCTAGACCATGACCCTAGAAGATAATGCTCCTAGAACATAACGCTGCTAGAACATAACGCTGCTAGAACATAACGCTCCTAGAACATTACGCTCCTAGAACATAACGCTCCTAGAACATTACGCTCCTAGAACATGACCCTAGAAGATAATGTTCCTAGAACATAACGCTGCTAGAACATAACGCTGCTAGAACATAACGCTGCTAGAACATAACGCTGCTAGAACATAACGCTGCTAGAACATAACGTTCCTAAAACATAACGCTCCTAGAACATTACGCTCCTAGAACATTACACTCCTAGAACATGACCCTAAAAGATAATGCTCCTAGAACATAACGCTCTTAGAAAATTACGTTCCTAGAACATGACCCTAGAAGATTATGCTCCTAGAACATAACGCTCCTTGAACATAACGCTGCTAGAACATAACGCTCCTAGAACATTACGCTCCTAGAACATTACGCTCCTATAACATAACGCTAGAACATAACACTCCTAGAACCAATGTTCCTAGAACATAACGTTCCTAAAACGTAACACTCCTAGAACATAACGCTCCTAAAACATAACGTTACTAGAACATAACATTAATAGCACATAACGCTCCTAGAACAAAATGCTCCTAGAACATAACGTTAATAGAACATAACATTAAAAGAATAAAACGCTCCTAGAACATAACGCTCCTAGAACATAACGTTAATAGAACATAACATTAATAGAACATAACGTTCCTAGAACATAACGTTAATAAAACATAACATTAATAGAACATAACGCTCCTAGAACATAACGCTCGTAGAACAAAACGCTTCTAGAACATAATGTTACTAGAACATAACACTCTTAGAACATAACGTTCCTAGAACATAATGCTCCTAGCACAAACCGCTCCTATGACATAGCATTCCTAGAATATAACGCTCCTAAAAAATAACCCTAGAATTTAACACTCCTAGAACATAATGTTACTAGAACATAACACTCTTAGAACATAACACTCTTTGAACATAGCGTTCCTAGAGCATAGCGTTCCTAGAACATAAGGCTCCTAGAATATAACGCTCCTAGGACATAACGCTCCTAGAACATAATGCTCCTAGAACATAACGTTCCTAGAACATAACGTTCCTATAACATAATGCTCCTAGAACATAACGCTGCTAGAACATAACGCTCCTAGAGCAAAACGCTCCTAGAACATAATGCTCCTAGAGCAAAACGCTCCTAGAACATAATGCTCCTAGAGCAAAACGCTCCTAGAACATAATGCTCCTAGAACATAACGCTGCTAGAACATAACGCTCCTAGAACATAACGCTCCTAGAGCAAAACGCTCCTAGAACATAATGCTCCTAGAGCAAAACGCTCCTAGAACATAATGCTCCTAGAGCAAAACGCTCCTAGAACATAATGCTCCTAGAGCAAAATGCTCCTAGAACATAACGCTCCTAGAACAAAATGCTCCTAGAACATAACGTTAATAGAACATAACATTAAAAGAATAAAACGCTCCTAGAACATAACGCTTGTAGAACAAAACGCTTCTAGAACATAATCTTACTAGAACATAACACTCTTAGAACATAACGTTCCTAGAACATAATGCTCCTAGCACAAACCACTCCTATGACATAGCATTCCAAGAATATAACGCTCCTAAAAAATAACCCTAGAATTTAACACTCCTAGAACATAATGTTACTAGAACATAACACTCTTAGAACATAGCGTTCCTAGAGCATAGCATTCCTAGAACATAAGGCTCCTAGAATATAATGCTCCTAGGACATAACGCTCCTAGAACATAATGCTCCTAGAACATAACGTTCCTAGAACATAACGTTCCTATAACATAATGCTCCTAGAACATAACGCTGCTAGAACATAACGCTCCTAGAGCAAAACGCTCCTAGAACATAATGCTCCTAGAGCAAAACGCTCCTAGAACATAATGCTGCTAGAACATAACGCACTTTCCCGTAACTACGTTCCCGTAACTACGTTCCCGTAACTACGTTCCCGTAACTACATTACATTACACAGTAATACCTTTACTATGAGATAGATATGAATGCATGGCATGTGATTGAATGATTGAATATGAAGTAGATGGGATTCTTGGTCCTGGTGGTTTCAGCTGCTCTCCCCCCCCCCCTACCCCCGGCTGCTTCCTGCCTGAGTGTCGGGGGTTTTTGTACGAGGGTTTTTCAGCGTGTTGGGCTGGTATACACGGTGACTCAACATCCACACAGAGCTGAACAAAAACCTCCAGTCTGGTCTAAAGTCTCGGCCTCCGGCCAGGGAGCATGCAGAATGAGCCTATACACACCCAAACACCCTCCGTGGTGCAGGTAATTCTTCATTCTCTGCTTCTTTCTACCTAAAAACCATATTTCTGCCCTTCTTTACTGCACAGATGTCTCTGCTCGGCTGCTGAAATGACAAATGTTCTTACGTTTTCCACATGGAAACACACGTTCCTGCCCTGTAGCGGTGTGTGTTTGTGTGTCTGGGTGTTGCAGCTCCACGTGAGTCCATGGATGTTGGATTTTTGTCATTTTTAACGTTTTCTGAGGCTGATTGACAGCGGGGGGTTTTTGTACGAGGCTGAATCGCTGTGATGCCTTGGTCTTTGGGAATCGAATCCGTCTCACCGTCACTCCTGGAGGTAAGAAAACTCTCTTATACTCTCTATAACGTTAAGAAAACTCTCTTATACTCTCTATAACGTTAAGAAAACTCTCTTATACTCTCTATAACGTTAAGAAAACTCTCTTATACTCTATAACGTTAAGAAAACTCTCTTATACTCTATAACGTTAAGAAAACTCTCTTATACTCTCTATAACGTTAAGAAAACTCTCTTATACTCTCTATAACGTTAAGAAAACTCTCTTATACTCTCTATAACGTTAAGAAAACTCTCTTATACTCTCTATAACGTTAAGAAAACTCTCTTATACTCTATAACGTTAAGAAAACTCTCTTATACTCTCTATAACGTTAAGAAAACTCTCTTATACTCTCTATAACGTTAAGAAAACTCTCTTATACTCTCTATAATGTTAAGAAAACTCTCTTATACTCTATAACGTTAAGAAAACTCTCTTATACTCTCTATAACGTTAAGAAAACTCTCTTATACTCTATAACGTTAAGAAAACTCTCTTATACTCTCTATAACGTTAGAAAACTCTCTTATACTCTCTATAACGTTAAGAAAACTCTCTTATACTCTATAACGTTAAGAAAACTCTCTATACTCTCTATAACGTTAAGAAAACTCTTATACTCTCTATAATGTTAAGAAAACTCTCTTATACTCTCTATAACGTTAAGAAAACTCTCTTATACTCTCTATAACGTTAAGAAAACTCTCTTATACTCTCTATAACGTTAAGAAAACTCTCTTATACTCTCTATAACGTTAAGAAAACTCTCTATACTCTCTATAACGTTAAGAAAACTCTCTTATACTCTATAACGTTAAGAAAACTCTCTTATACTCTCTATAACGTTAAGAAAACTCTCTTATACTCTCTATAACGTTAAGAAAACTCTCTTATACTCTCTATAACGTTAAGAAAACTCTCTTATACTCTATAACGTTAAGAAAACTCTCTTATACTCTCTATAACGTTAAGAAAACTCTCTTATACTCTCTATAACGTTAAGAAAACTCTCTTATACTCTCTATAACGTTAAGAAAACTCTATTATACTCTATAACGTTAAGAAAACTCTCTTATACTCTCTATAACGTTAAGAAAACTCTCTTATACTCTCTATAACGTTAAGAAAACTCTCTTATACTCTCTATAACGTTAAGAAAACTCTCTTATACTCTCTATAACGTTAGAAAACTCTCTTATACTCTCTATAACGTTAAGAAAACTCTCTTATACTCTATAACGTTAAGAAAACTCTCTTATACTCTCTATAACGTTAAGAAAACTCTCTTATACTCTCTATAACGTTAAGAAAACTCTCTTATACTCTCTATAACGTTAAGAAAACTCTCTTATACTCTCTATAACGTTAAGAAAACTCTCTTATACTCTCTATAACGTTAAGAAAACTCTCTTATACTCTATAACGTTAAGAAAACTCTCTTATACTCTCTATAACGTTAAGAAAACTCTCTTATACTCTATAACGTTAAGAAAACTCTCTTATACTCTCTATAACGTTAAGAAAACTCTCTTATACTCTCTATAATGTTAAGAAAACTCTCTTATACTCTCTATAACGTTAAGAAAACTCTCTTATACTCTCTATAATGTTAAGAAAACTCTCTTATACTCTCTATAACGTTAAGAAAACTCTCTTATACTCTCTATAACGTTAAGAAAACTCTCTTATACTCTCTATAACGTTAAGAAAACTCTCTTATACTCTCTATAACGTTAAGAAAACTCTCTTATACTCTCTATAACGTTAAGAAAACTCTCTTATACTCTCTATAACGTTAAGAAAACTCTCTTATACTCTATAACGTTAAGAAAACTCTCTTATACTCTATAACGTTAAGAAAACTCTCTTATACTCTCTATAACGTTAGAAAACTCTCTTATACTCTCTATAACGTTAAGAAAACTCTCTTATACTCTCTATAACGTTAAGAAAACTCTCTTATACTCTCTATAACGTTAAGAAAACTCTCTACTCTCTATAACGTTAAGAAAACTCTCTTATACTCTCTATAACGTTAAGAAAACTCTCTTATACTCTCTATAACGTTAAGAAAACTCTCTTATACTCTCTATAACGTTAAGAAAACTCTCTTATACTCTCTATAACGTTAAGAAAACTCTCTTATACTCTATAACGTTAAGAAAACTCTCTTATACTCTATAACGTTAAGAAAACTCTCTTATACTCTCTATAACGTTAAGAAAACTCTCTTATACTCTCTATAACGTTAAGAAAACTCTCTTATACTCTCTATAACGTTAAGAAAACTCTCTTATACTCTATAACGTTAAGAAAACTCTCTTATACTCTCTATAACGTTAAGAAAACTCTCTTATACTCTCTATAATGTTAAGAAAACTCTCTTATACTCTCTATAACGTTAAGAAAACTCTCTTATACTCTCTATAACGTTAAGAAAACTCTCTTATACTCTCTATAACGTTAAGAAAACTCTCTTATACTCTCTATAACGTTAAGAAAACTCTCTTATACTCTCTATAACGTTAAGAAAACTCTCTTATACTCTCTATAACGTTAAGAAAACTCTCTTATACTCTATAACGTTAAGAAAACTCTCTTATACTCTCTATAACGTTAAGAAAACTCTCTTATACTCTCTATAACGTTAAGAAAACTCTCTTATACTCTCTATAACGTTAAGAAAACTCTCTTATACTCTCTATAACGTTAAGAAAACTCTCTTATACTCTCTATAACGTTAAGAAAACTCTCTTATACTCTCTATAACGTTAAGAAAACTCTCTTATACTCTCTATAACGTTAAGAAAACTCTCTTATACTCTATAACGTTAAGAAAACTCTCTTATACTCTCTATAACGTTAAGAAAACTCTCTTATACTCTCTATAACGTTAAGAAAACTCTCTTATACTCTCTATAACGTTAAGAAAACTCTCTTATACTCTCTATAACGTTAAGAAAACTCTCTTATACTCTATAACGTTAAGAAAACTCTCTTATACTCTCTATAACGTTAAGAAAACTCTCTTATACTCTCTATAACGTTAAGAAAACTCTCTTATACTCTCTATAACGTTAAGAAAACTCTCTTATACTCTCTATAACGTTAAGAAAACTCTCTTATACTCTCTATAACGTTAAGAAAACTCTCTTATACTCTCTATAACGTTAAGAAAACTCTCTTATACTCTCTATAACGTTAAGAAAACTCTCTTATACTCTATAACGTTAAGAAAACTCTCTTATACTCTCTATAACGTTAAGAAAACTCTCTTATACTCTATAACGTTAAGAAAACTCTCTTATACTCTCTATAACGTTAAGAAAACTCTCTTATACTCTCTATAACGTTAAGAAAACTCTCTTATACTCTATAACGTTAAGAAAACTCTCTTATACTCTCTATAACGTTAAGAAAACTCTCTTATACTCTCTATAACGTTAGAAAACTCTCTTATACTCTCTATAACGTTAAGAAAACTCTCTTATACTCTCTATAACGTTAAGAAAACTCTCTTATACTCTCTATAACGTTAAGAAAACTCTCTTATACTCTCTATAACGTTAAGAAAACTCTCTTATACTCTCTATAACGTTAAGAAAACTCTCTTATACTCTCTATAACGTTAAGAAAACTCTCTTATACTCTGGTCAACGAGAAGACGACACAACGGTTTATCCTTTCGATGGAATCAGAGACACAACATGTAGATTTTAGAAGAAATAAAATATTCATATTCACACAGGACGTCCTGGGAATGATGTTTTTGGTCATTTCAAAGCCTGAAATAACCCAGAATGCTGCTACATTTGACTCCTTTAGCTTCTGCTACATGAGAAATAATAATGACGCATTTTGGAAACATTTGTTTGGATTGTTGATTTTTGAAGAAGGCTGAAAATGTAATTTAAATAAAATCTTACAGTTGATTTGTTGTATTTACCTTCACAAAAGGGCTCGTTTTTCCGCTGACAGACTCAGATTATTATTCTAAGTGTGTGACAACATTATGGGATGGATCCCTACAGAGATAGACCTTTTAGTTAAAGAGGAAGATCCTTTTGAAACTTAACATCCATGAAATTGGGTTTGCTGAACCCACCAGACTCCATGTAAATAATCAGTGATTTTAGCATCATGAAGCACGCTTCATTCAACGTTGACAAAAACAAAATAAAACTATACAAAGTAGTTTTAAGTCGTCTTTTCACTTTAACCCAACATCAAAACTCTAGTTCTGGTTGAAATAAACACAGTTTACATATTTACATGTGAAGATATGTTGGCTGTGTACTCGCTAAAAGTCGTGATTTTTAAATGGAGTCTGGTGGGTTCAGCGACTTCAGACTGTTTCTAGTTAAACAGGAAGGTCTTAAAGAGGTTTTAGAGGTCTTAAAGAGGTTTTAGAGGTCTTAAAGAGGTTTTAAAGGTCTTAAAGAGGTTTTAAAGGTCTATCTCTGCAGGGATCCATCCCATAATGATGTCACACACTTAGAATAATAATCTGAGTCTGTCAGCGGCAACACGAGCCCTTTAATAACATCTGCTTGATCCTAAATTCACTTTAAAGTCTAAAAACTAATCTATCTAATCTTTAAGGTAAAATGAATCTAGTGAACACATTGTATGTTTTAAAACCATTATTATACGATGAAATACTCCATAATACACTGAAATCAAAGAACAAAACCTTTTTACAGGCCCAAGCATTTGTTTAACAAATAAAAGTACTGTATAAACGTTTTTTTTACAAATAACTACTGTACTGTAAAATAATAATTTTAATCATCAATACAAACTGAAGGCTTCAAATTGCGGAGATCAGGTTTTTTCGAGAGAAGAACATAGTTATCGGTAGTTGTTGTCGCTCTTTTTTCTTCTGGGCAAAATGATTCTTATAAACCGACATGCACCATTGATTATGTTGCAGAAGCAGAACACAATGCACGATGCAAATCCATGAAGCAGCGAGACCGTGAAAGGTGAACCGTGATATAGCCGTGATATATATATATATATATATATATATATATATATATATATATATAGTGAACCGTGATATAGCGAGGGTTCACTGTATATATATATATATATATATATATATATATATATATATATGATATAGTGAGGGTTCACTGTATATATATATATATATATATATATATATATATATATATATATATATATATATATATATATATATATATATATATATATATATATATATATATATATATATATATACACAGTGAACCGTGATATAGCGAGGGTTCACTGTATATTGACATTTTATTACGTAATGTTACTTTTAGTACAAATAAAATTCATGAAATTTTTTTTTGTCTTAGATTTTATTTAAAACTTTTATTACATTAACTTATATTATTATATATACTTACATTTGATTTCTCCATCTTTCTTAACCCTTAACCCTCCTTCTGGGTCAAAAATGTTTATTTTTTTTTTACAACTTTGATGTTTTTGTCACTTATTTTGCTTCTTTTTTTCACTTTTTTTTTCAAGGTTTTCGACGTTTTCGTTGCTCAGAAACATCAAAATAGAAGT
The DNA here is from genome assembly GCA_013375575.1 of Percina caprodes. Taxonomy (NCBI): domain Eukaryota; kingdom Metazoa; phylum Chordata; class Actinopteri; order Perciformes; family Percidae; genus Percina; species Percina caprodes. The sequence continues at coordinate 520,827 of JABXJD010000333.1, forward strand.
TTACTTACTACTATTTAAGATTTAGACTATTTAGCGAGATTATTTGCCGATTTTTAATAATTCTTTATAATTAAAATATATTAAAATTTTTGAATATACACACACACACACACACACACACACACACATACACACACTCACCCCCCACCCTTGGACCGGACCCTGACCCTGTTGTGTTCCAGATTCTTCTCCCGTGGACCCTAACCTGTTCATCCTGAGCCCCCTGCGGCCCAACGGCAGCGCCGGGGCGTCCGAGGACGCTCTGGGCCCCGAGGTCTGCCTGGCAACTGGTTTCCGTCCGAAGGAAGGCGAGATGGTGCTAAACCTGAGGGACGGTCCCCTCAGGCTGAACACCAGCAACGCCGCTCTGTCCAAAACTCACCAGCAGAACTACGCGTTCGCCGGGTTCACCAACCGGAGCATCTACTCCTGCGAGATGCACGGCACACAGGAGAACAACGACAACCGTAAGAACACACAACAACACAACACACATGACAAAGCATTTATAAGTTATACATAGACACACATACGCACGCACACACACGCACATACGTGCCAACACACACACACTCACATATACGCACACACAGACACAGACACACAAACACACAGACACACACACACACACAGATGCACACACGCACGCACACACACACACACACACAGATGCACATACAGACACATACACAGACACACACATGCAAATACGTGCCAACACACCCACACATATACACAGACACAGACACACAAACACACACACATAGACACACACACAGATGCACGCACGCACACACGCACACACACACACACACACACACACACACATACAGACACACATACACACACACACACACACACACACAGATGCACATACAGATACACATACACACACAAACACACACACACAGACACAGACACACATACGCACACACAGATGCACACACGCACACTGGAGCTAAATCTCTTAACTACACAAACAAATGCAGAAACACTAATTAGTGAGACTCAACAACACTTGAAAGGTTATCTGAACCTCATGTTCTAATGTTTTGTGGGTAAGTGACGGATCGGATCAACGATCTTTGACATCGGTCACTATTAATCAGTCACCGTCTGCTAAAAGTTGTGTTGTTGCTGCTGACAGACTCAGATTATTATTCTAAGTGTGTAACAACATTATCGGATGGATCCCTACAGAGATAGACCTTTTAGTTAAAGAGGAAGATCCTTTTAGTTTAACATGAAACAGAAATCACCATCACCAAACCCACCAGACTCCATGTAAATAATCACTACTGTTAGCGTGTATAGAGCAGCATATCTCCACCAGACTCCATGTAAATAATTACTACTTTTAGTGTGTATAGAGCAGCATATCTCCACCAGACTCCATGTAAATAATCACTACTTTTAGTGTGTATAGAGCAGCATATCTCCACCAGACTCCATGTTAATAATCACTACTTTTAGCGTGTATAGAGCAGCATATCTCCACCAGACTCCATGTAAATAATCACTACTTTTAGTGTGTATAGAGCAGCATATCTCCACCAGACTCCATGTAAATAATCACTACTTTTAGTGTGTATAGAGCAGCATATCTCCACCAGACTCCATGTAAATAATCACTACTTTTAGCGTGTATAGAGCAGCATATCTCCACCAGACTCCATGTAAATAATCACTACTTTTAGTGTGTATAGAGCAGCATATCTCCACCAGACTCCATGTAAATAATCACTACTTTTAGCGTGTATAGAGCAGCATATCTCCACCAGACTCCATGTAAATAATCACTACTTTTAGCGTGTATAGAGCAGCATATTTTCATATGTAAATCAGTAAACTATGTGTTTATTGTTTAAACTAGAGTTGTGATTGTTGGAAAAGTGGAAAGACGACCCAAAACGGCTTTTCATAGTTTTATTTAGTTTCTGTCAATGTTGAACGAAGTGTATTTTACGATGCTAAAACAACTGTTTATTTACATGGAGTCTGGTGGGGTTAGCAACGCAATTTTGCGGATGTTTTTATGTTTAATAAAAGGATCTTACTCTCTGTAGGGATCCTTTCTATAATGTTGCCAGACTCTCATGTAATAATCTGAGTCTGTCAGCGGCAAAACGAGCACTTTTGTGGCTGTAAATAGAAGCTGCACAATCACCCTATTAGCTTATCGTAGCTTGTTCCTCCGCTGCCGACTGCAGCGATCTCTCTTAATACTGGACCGATGTCAGAGTGGTTGTTCCCATCGGCCACTTAGACACAGAAACAGGAATATTGGGTGGAATAAAAAGGTAGTTACCCTTTAAATTTGACACCTTTTTTCAGCTGATGTTTTTCTGACTCTGTCTCTGATGTGATTTGTGTTTTCACCGACCAGGTGAACTGTGTGCCAGCTTCCATCCAGGTGAGTCCCCAAAACACCTGAACAAAAGTCCCAGATTCAGAGTGAAATGTGTTCAGATTCAACATGTTGTTGTGTCTGTGTGAGCAGAGAACGCCCGGCTGAACTTCTACCTGCTGGTGATGAACGGCGTGAGAGTGGTGTTCACCAAAACTCTGGCCTTCAACACCATCCTCACCATCCGAGCCGTGCTCTTCTGACCGCAGCGGCCGCCATGTTGGGAAACACCGTTAAGGTCCGAAATGTTGAAAAGTCTCCAGACACAGAACTTAAGTTCGATGCATATTGATTTGTCCAAGGACGTAACGTTGGGTCGTCTCTCGTAGCCGGCAGGGCTGCACGATTATGGCCAAAATGATAATCACGATTATTTTGATCAATATTGAGATCACGATTTATTATCACGATTATTTGTTGATTTGAACCAAAACAAATGTTATTGTCACATAAAGCAGTTATAAATGGCCTTTAGTCCGTTTATAACTGCGTTCACATCCACACTGTGCTAGAGATCTTCTGCTAGTCCACCACTGAAACTCATATCTCTCTATTTTTCGATTAAATGGATATACCCGATATATATATATATATATATATATATATATATATATATATATATAAAAATGTTCAGTTTAAGGGCTCATATGGACGTATAAACGACTCACAGAGAGACGGCTGACTCATTATGAATGGATGGGGGGGGGGGTGCATCAGAGCATTTTCTCTCGTCCTATAATAACGTGATATTGATATTATGTTGATAATATATATAATATTGATAATATATATAATATTGATAATAATATTAATATTGATAATATATATAATATTGATAATGTATCTTGAGAGTTTCTGTACGTTGATTGGTTGACTTCATGGTGATTCAGCTCATTTTGTTCTTTTTATTTCTAGTTTCCAGCTTTAAATGTTGCCTGTTTATTCCTAATAAACTTAATTCTGGATGTTTTCTGCACTCTCTTTTCTTTTTCTCTATTTGTGAGATGAGAAGGTGTCTGCAGGTGTCTGCAGGTGTCTGCAGGTGTCTACAGGTTCCTGCAGGTTTCTGCAGGTGTCTGCAGGTGTCTACAGGTGTCTGCAGGTGTCTACAGGTTCCTGCAGGTGTCTACAGGTGTCTACAGGTTCCTGCAGGTGTCTACAGGTTCCTGCAGGTGTCTACAGGTGTCTGCAGGTGTCTGCAGGTTCCTGCAGGTGTCTACAGGTTCCTGCAGGTGTCTACAGGTTCCTGCAGGTGTCTACAGGTGTCTGCAGGTGTCTACAGGTGTCTGCAGGTGTCTACAGGTGTCTGCAGGTGTCTGCAGGTGTCTACTGGTTTTTGCAGGTTTCTGCAGGTTCCTGCAGGTTTCTGCAGGTTCCTGTGGAGTTCGGCTGTAGACATCTGTTTTGATGCTGAGCCAGTGAGTGAGTTCAGATCTTCTCAGGTTCCCGAGCAGCTTTTCATACCGTAGATGATGGCGTCCTTATAAACACATTGTGGGTTGGAACTCTCTTTAGCCTCGATTACACGTGGTGTACCTCAGGGATCAATGCTGGGACCATTCTTACTTTCTTTATAGACCCCTTTTTCTTTAGTAAATGTTCGTTGTGGGCGGGGCTTATGTGGCGGTTTATTCTGTTTTTTTCAATATTCACTTTTTTTTTTAATTAATTTTTGTTGCCTTGGAAGTTTTCACTGTTTTTGCAGCTTCTTTGTTTTACTCTTTTTTATTGTTTTTATTTTGAAACTTTTGTTTTTATTGGCATTTTGTTGCCCTTTTCTGTTTAAATAAAAAAATGTAACATCTGTCGCCTTTTTTCTAAATTTCTCTTTCCTTTTTGAGCGTGTGTAGCAGAGGCGTAATTCACTGCAATCAAAACTGGAATAATTTTTGGAAGTTTTCACTGTTTTTGCAGCTTTTTTAAAAATGTTTTTGTTTATTTTTAAAACTTATTTTTTTTTGCCATTTTGTCGCCTTTTTCTCTTAAAATCTTTTTTTTTTTTTTTTACGTCTGTCGCCATTTTTCAACATTTTTGTTGGCTTTTTGAGCGTGTTCTGTCTCTGTCCCCCTGTGTGTCTCTGTCTCCGTATGTCTGTCTGTCTGTGTGTCTCTGTCCCCCTGTGTGTCTCTGTCCCCTGTGTGTCTCTGTCCGCCTGTGTGTCTCTGTCCGCCTGTGTGTCTCTGTCCCCTGTGTGTCTCTGTCTCAGTGTCTCTGTCCGCCTGTGTGTCTCTGTCCCCCTGTGTGTCTCTGTCTCTTCGTGTCTTTTGGTTTTCAGAGCAGCGGTTTCATCAGTTGAAACCACATTTCAACAGAAAGCTGTCGCTGCAGATAAAGATCAGACAGGAAGTGAGCAGCTCGGTTTCGTACCAACAGACAGTTTCTTCACTGCTGGAAATATGAAACATTAAATCATTTAATGATACTTTCAGTCAGACATTCACATCAGAAAATAGATTAAAAAATATATTTTAAAGCATAAAACCTGTATTTTAACCACAAAGTTCAGTTGTTACAGAGAACAGAATTTTTTTTTAAATGGGTCTAATGTGTGTGTGTGTGTGTGTGTGTGTGTGTGTGTGTGTGTCTCAGTTGTTTCAGAGGACAGAAACGTTTGGCCCTGGTTTGTGTAAGGACATTTCTTTTAGTTTTTTTTAAATGGGTCTAATGTTGTATTAGTGACATGTTATCAGACTCTTGGCCCTGGGGCCATATCCGGCCACTCGCAAATTTTAATCAGGCCATCATATCTACATAGGTTTCAATATATATTTTCCAGCTTAGTTGTGCGTCAAACCAAAATGATGGGACACAATTATGTGACAATTAAATCAGAATTTGCCAGATTTTCTGACTTTGAGACTCTTTTCCACAGAAGCAGAGAGTTTTTATATTCAGGCTTCGAAACAGGTTACTATGAATTTGGAAGCCGACTATTTATGTAAAGGATCCCTACAGAGATCCTTTTAGTTAAAGAGGAAGATCCTTTTAGTTTAACATAAAACAGAAATCACCATCACCAAACCCACCAGACTCCATGTAAATAATCACTACTTTTAGCGTGTATAGAGCAGCATATCTCCACCAGACTCCATGTAAATAATCACTACTTTTAGTGTGTATAGAGCAGCATATCTCCACCAGACTCCATGTTAATAATCACTACTTTTAGTGTGTATAGAGCAGCATATCTCCACCAGACTCCATGTAAATAATCACTACTTTTAGTGTGTATAGAGCAGCATATCTCCACCAGACTCCATGTAAATAATCACTACTTTTAGCGTGTATAGAGCAGCATATCTCCACATGTAAATGGGTGAATTAAGAGTTTATTCCAACCAGACCAGAGTGGTGATTGTTGGAACAGTGGAAAGATGAACCAAGACGGCTTTTGGTAGTTTTAATGTAGTTTCTGTCCACTTTTGATGATAATAAAAGTAGTGATTATTTGCATGGAGTCTGGTGGAGATATGCTGGCTGGATTGATAATAAAAGTCTCTTTCTCTCTCTTTGAGCGATGGAAGCAGGAGTTCAGAGAGACGCTGCCATCTAGTGGACCAGAGAGAGAGTTTGTGTGAGTTTCAGTTTCTGACACTCTTAGAAAGTGAGACAAAAAAGCCGGAAAATAAAACTAAAATGAAAAAAGCAACTAAATTTTGAGGAAAGCTACAAATGTAAAAAAAAAAGGTAATAAGTTTTTTTTTTTTTTGCGACAAAAATGTCAAAAAGCAACAAAACTTTGAAGAAAGCGACACAAATGCCCCCCCCAAAAGTGTGAAAAACATCAAATAAAGGCAACAAAATAAGTTTAAATTTTTTTAAAGCAAAATAAATGTCCTAAAAAATATCACAAACATCAACAAAAAACAATAAATACTGTTTAAAAAAATAAAAATAAATCCCCAAAAAGATGTGAAACCAATAATAAAGTGTGATTGATTGATGCAGGAGTATCCCGTCAGCAGGGCCGTCATATAGGGGGGACAGTTAGGCCCATGACTGAAGAAATAGGTAAAAACTGATATAAAAGTATTAAAACATCAGCATTCAGTATTTTGTCATGGATCCCAAAACTGCTGGCGGCCCGTTTGCCTGTCAGACCGAATGTTTTTAGGCCGCAGGTGAAGAAACGGGTCACAGCATTGTTCTCTTTCCTTCCTGCCGGGTACAGGGTCTATAAAAGTCTCCATGCCGAGGTACAGGATCTATAACAGTCTCCACGCCCAGGTACAGGGTCTATAACAGTCTCAATGCCGAGGTACAGGATCTATAACAGTCTCCACGCCGAGGTACAGGATCCATAACAGTCTCCACACCCAGGTACAGGATCTATAACAGTCTCCACACCCAGGTACAGGATCTATAACAGTCTCCACGCCGAGGTACAGGATCTATAACAGTCTCCACGCCGAGGTACAGGATCTATAACAGTCTCCACACCCAGGTACAGGATCTATAACAGTCTCCACACCCAGGTACAGGGTCTATAACAGTCTCAATGCCGAGGTACAGGATCTATAACAGTCTCAATGCCGAGGTACAGGATCTATAACAGTCTCCACGCCGAGGTACAGGATCTATAACAGTCTCCACACCCAGGTACAGGATCTATAACAGTCTCCACGCCGAGGTACAGGGTCTATAACAGTCTTTCTGCGAGGAGTCGGGACCCAACAGGTAAGTCTGTCTGGGCCACAATATTAATAAATAACTGGAGATCTGTTTCAAAGAAACGTCCCAACGAAATGACGTGAAAAACAAGAGGAGAAATGAGTAGAAGTACCTACACCGCAGACATGTACAAGCAAAACCATTTATAATGATCTATAACCTGTTAATAATCTTATTTAACTGTTAATAATCATCTATAACTGTTAATAATCATTTATAACTGTTAATAATCATGTGTTTTATTAATTTTAGCCGTCGTCTTCTTAAAGAAACAGAGGAGCGATGAGCAGCAGTTTTTGTCGCAGTGAGAGCGACGGTGTGACGGATCGGGGGGGAAACAGACTTTATCTCAGCGGAGGAACCAGACTAACCGTGGACTCTGGTAAGATTCATCTTTTTATGATTTATTATTTACAAACAGATACAAACACGTTGAAACAATCATCAGAAAAGTCCAAAAAGTCACAAAAATTTAAAAGAAAGCAACAAATGTTGAAGAAAGTGACACAAGTTCCAAAAAAGTCTTATTTAGCGTTTTCTGAGCGTTTTCTGAGCGTTTTCTGAGCGTTGTTGAGCGTTGTTGAGCGTTGTTGAGCGTTGTTGAGCGTGAGGTTTTGTGTCAGCTGCCTCTCAGAGTGTGAGAGGAAACGCAGAGAAGATGATTTTTGGGGAAGGAACTCGGCTCAGAGTCGACTCCGGTAAGAAGGTTCACCTTTAAATGGTCAGCAGCCATTTTGATTTAGTTCATTCCAGTTATTATGTAGTATTATTTTATCATAGTATCAAGTAACAAGAGTTATCTCAGGACTCTACGGATAGAGTCAGTCAGCGACAACCATTCTCCTTAAAATGGAGATTTATTTGACCTGAGAACACGTTTAAAGTCAAAGTTCAACAGTCACAACAAGCTGAAGTTGGAATAAGTCACAAAAAAATGGAAAAAAAGCGGAACAAAGTGACAAAAAAACGACCAAAAAGTTGAAAAAAAATTTAAAAAAGTTTTTTAAGAAACAGAAAAAGTGACAAAAAAGACCAAAAAGTTGAAAAAAATGACAAAAAAATACCAAAAAGTAGAAAAAAGCGAGTTGCGTTGCGTGGTAGTTTTGTGTCGGCTGTGCGTCGCGGTGTGAGAGGATCTGGAGACAAGATGGTTCTCGGGAGAGGAACTCGGCTCATAGTCGACTCCGGTGAGACGGGAAAGATTATTATATATTATTATATTATAAAGTTACACGTTATTATATATTATTATATTATAAAGTTACATGTTATTATATATTATTATATTATAAAGTTACATGTTATTATATATTATTATATTATAAAGTTACACGTTATTATATATTATTATATTATAAAGTTACATGTTATTATATATTATTATATTATAAAGTTACACGTTATTATATATTATTATATTATAAAGTTACATGTTATTATATATTATTATATTATAAAGTTACACGTTATTATATATTATTATATTATAAAGTTACATGTTATTATATATTATATTATAAAGTTACATGTTATTCCTCTGAGATGAGAAACTCTTAACATCAATTATTCAAAATCCAAGAACTTTATACAAATACTTTGTATAAGTACGGAGAGTAAAATGTGGCGTCTCGCTCGCAGAAAGAAAGAAAAGCTGCAGAAAGAAAGAAAGAAGAAGAGAAATAATCATTCAGTTAATCTTAAAATGATGTTTTTCTGAATGGAGTCTGGTTGAGTTAATGTTACGATGCTTCATGTTGTGTGACTGGAACTGGAAATAATAAGATGATCTTTGGAAGAGGAACCAGACTAAATGTTGAACCCTGTGAGTAACTGATTTACATCTTTAACTTTATTTATATGAAGCATCTTAGACAAAAGTCTTGATTGTTAAAAACTATGATTTTTTTTAATGGAGTTTGGTTCAGTTTGTGTCGGAAAAAAGTTACAAAAACCTTTGAAAAGCGACAAAAAACTCAAACAAAGTTACAAAAAATCTGCATGAAGTCTGGTTGAGTTAATGTTACGATGCTTCATGTTGTGTGAATGTTGGAGCTCAAAGTAAGATGATCTTTGGAAGAGGAACCAGACTAAATGTTGAACCCTGTGAGTATTAACATATTTATAAGAAGCATCTTTTAACAACAATCTTTGTTTGACTAAATAAAGAAAAACAGAGTGGCAGATAAGAAAAGAGAAATTAAAAGATTCTGACAGCGATGGAAATGATTCAAGCGGCAAAAACGACAAAAATAAAAAAGTCAAAAATGCAGCTATAAAAACCGACAAAACCCGGGAAAAAAAGCAAAGTTTGTCTCTGGGAAAAAAATGACAAAAATGCAGAAAAACAACACAAGAAAAACTGAATAAAGAAAGTATAAGAGACAAAAAAAAAAATCATCTTTCAGTTTTCTTTTAAAGTCTTAAAATGATGTTTTTCTGAATGGAGTCTGGTTGAGTTAATGTTGCGATGCTTCATGTTGTGTGACTGGAACGGCAAATTATAAGATGATCTTTGGAAGAGGAACCAGACTAAATGTTGAACCCTGTGAGTATTAATATATATTTATAAGAAGCATCTTTAAACGTATATATGTACATAGAGAGAAATGTTCCGTCTATCTACAGAAAGTTCCCAACGCAAGAAAAGCTGCAGAAAGAAAGTAGAAGAGAAAATAATCATTCAGTTAAATGTTAAAATGATGTTTTTCTGAATGGAGTCTGGTGGATTTTGGCTTCAGCGTCTTACTGAGTTTCTGCTGCGCTGCAGATGTGTTAACTTTCTTAGTTTTTACCTGAAATGTTTGTTAAAGTTAAAGAGATTGGCTTGAAAGTTATAAAAGTCGTAAAAGGGGAAAATGTAGAATAAAGTGACAAAAGTAATAATAAAAACAACCATAAAAACAGCAATTAAATGAGAAAAAAAGTGAAAAGGACTCAGAAAACTGACGAAAAAGTCAAAAAATTCTGCAAAAGAATTAATGGAGTTAATGTTAGGATGCTTCATGTTGTGTGAATGACAGAGGAGGAACTAAGATGATCTTTGGAAGAGGAACCAGACTAAATGTTGAACCCTGTGAGTAACTGATTTACATCATTAACAATATTTATATGAAGCATCTTATAAAACTAACTTTACTTCTGTTCTTCACACAATGAAAAGTGACAAAAAAGACAAAAAGTGACAGAAAAGTGACAAATAAGCCACGAAAAAGACAATTAAGATACAAAAAAGACTAAAAAAAGACAAAAGTGGCAAAAAAGCAAAGTTTGTCTCTGAAAAAAAAAATAAAAGAATAAAAGCTGAATAACGAAAACAGAAGAGACAAAAAAATCATCATTCAGTTAAATCTTAAAATGATGTTTTTCTGCATGAAGTTTGGTGGAGTTAATGTCACGATGCTTCATGTTGTGTGAATGCTGGAGGAGGAAATAAGATGATCTTTGGAAGAGGAACCAGACTAAATGTTGAACCTTGTGAGTAGAATATAAATCATTATAATACATATTTATATCAGAGCGACTTTAAGGAGATTGACTGAATATTTCCAAAAAAAAGTAGAAGATAAAAAAGAGAAGTTAACAGCTGACGGTGATGGAAATGATTCAAATGACAAAAAGCGTCAAGAAAAGCTCAAGAAAATTACAATAATACTGCAAAAAAAGACAAAAAACTGTAAAATAGTGACCAGAAATTGGAAAAAAAGACACTAAAAGACTAAAAATGACAAAAAGTGACAAAAATGTAAAATCCAATCAGTATCTAGGGACCAGGAAACATTTTCTTGAAACATTAACTCAACTTTTCAAGCTACAAAAACACATAAAAGTTAAAAAAAAGCAACAAAAAGCATCAAAGTCAAACGTTAAAACGATGTTTTTCTGCATGAAGTCTGGTTGAGTTAATGTTACGATGCTTCGTGTTGTGTGTATGGAGGAAATGAGAAGATGATCTTTGGAAGAGGAACCAGACTAAATGTTGAACCCTGTGAGTAACTGATTTACATCATTAACAATATTTATATGAAGCATCTTAAAAAAATGACTTTACTTCTGTTGGGACAATAAAAGCGTAACAAAAAAGACAAAAAAGTGACAAAAATGTAAAGAATCCAGAGACCAGGGAAAGATTTTGTTGGAACATTAACTCAACTCTGTTAATCATCCAGTTTCATGTTAAAATGATGTTTTTCTGCATTATCTGGTGCAGCAAAAAAAATACAAAAAGACACAAAACATTTTTCTTGAATAGATGAGTTAATGTTACGATGCTTCCTGTTGTGTGAATGCTGCAACAGAGATGATCTTTGGAAGAGGAACCAGACTAAATGTTGAACCCTGTGAGTAACTGATTTAAACCCAAAATAATAATCTTATTGTTATTTTTAAAACGTTATTAGCTTTAATCTAGATGGAAAATCTGCAAAAAAATGACAAAAAAATCAATAAAAAGCCCCAAACAAAACATCCAAAAGCAACAACAATTTTTTTAATTTATTTTTTAATTTTGCAGAATTCTGCTTCTGTAGATTTCGTGTGGTCTTAAAAATGAGATAAAACCGTCTGGAAGAAAAAATACAAAAAAGTGACAAAAATGCAATTATTTGTGAATGGAGTCTGGTTGAGTTAATGTTACGATGCTTCATGTTGTGTGAATGCTGGAGGAGGAAAGATCATATTTGGAAGAGGAACCAGACTAAATGTTGAACCCTGTGAGTAACTGATTTACATCATTAACAATATCTATATGAAGCATCTTATAAAACTAACTTTACTTCTATTGGGACAACAAAAAAGTGACAAAAATCCACAAAAAGACAAAAAAATTATTAAAAATGTAAAGTATCCAGAGACCAGGGAAACCTTTTTGTTGAAACATTAACTCCAGTTTCATGTTAAAATGATGTTTTTCTGCATGGAGTCTGGTTGAGTTCATGTTACGATGCTTCATGTTGTGTGAATGCGAATCAAAATAAGATGATCTTTGGAAGAGGAACCAGACTAAATGTTGAACCCTGTGAGTAGAATATAAATTATTATAATACGTCTTCATATCAGCGTGACTTTACAGAGATTGACTTAATATTTCAAAAATAAAAGCAGAAGATAAAAAAGAGAAGTTAACAACAGCTGACAGTGATGGAAATGATTCAAGCAATAGAAACGTCAAGAAAAGCTCAAGAAAATGGCAATAATGCTGCAAAAAAGTGAAAGTGAAAAAAAAGCAAAGATTATCTCTGAGTTTGTGAAAGAACAACAAATTGACAAAGTCTCTAATGTTAAAACCATGTTTTTCTGCATGAAGTTTGTCTCTGAGTTAATGTTACGATGCTTCATGTTGTGTGAATACTGGAGCTGGAGATAAGATGATCTTTGGAAGAGGAACCAGACTAAATGTTGAACCCTGTGAGTAGAAATATATATTTATAAGAAGCATCTTTAACAACAAACTACCCGAATTTTACTGGATCACAAACCAACCCAGAGTAGAAGATAGAGACAGTGAAAGGTTTCTGCTTTAAATGTTTCTTTAAAGTTAAAAGCTAAAAACGTTGAAAAAGCAACAAAAAATTAAAAAAAACAGAATCTTATTTTTTTTTTTTAAAGCATCAAAAACCTTCCATAAGGTTCAAAAAGCGACATTTTTCTGCATAGAGTCTGGTTCAGTTTGTCTCTGAGTTAATGTTACGAGGCTTCATGTTGTGTGACTTTCGGCAGTGGAAATTATAAGATGACCTTTGGAAGAGGAACCAGACTAAATGTTGAACCCTGTGAGTAACTGATTTACATCTAAAAGATAATCTGCAATTTATTCATTTAAAAAAAAAATGTTTTTAGTGTTAATCTAGATGGAAAATCTACATCAAATCGACAATAAAATGACAAATAAATTGAATAAAAAGCCCCCAAAAAACAAAAAACTTCAAAAACTAATTTTGCAGAATTCTGGTTCTGTAGATTTCGTGTTGTCCTAAAAATGAGATAAAACCAGTCTTAAAAAAAGACAAAAAAGTGATAAAACTATGTTTTTCTCACATGTCTTAAACCTTAAAACGATGTTTTTCTGCATGAAGTTTGGTTGAGTTTGTCTCTGAGTTAATGTTGCGATGCTTCATGTTGTGTGAATGCTGATCAACGTAAAATAATCTTTGGAAGAGGAACCAGACTAAATGTTGAACCCTGTGAGTATTAATAATTTACTTCTGATATACATTTATAATCTTTTGGGACCAAACTAATGGCCTAAACGTTGAGAAAAGAGACAAAAAAGCTTTTTTTCTTATAGATTTGGTGCAGCTGGTCAGTGAGTTAATGTGACGATGCTTCATGTTGTGTTATTAATAATTCATTAAAACATCAGCTCACATTAAAATAACCCCGTAGAATCTGAAGTTTTTAGTTTTATCTGAAAGCTTTTAACCGTCCATCAGTCAGTCTGAGGTAAAAAGCCTAAAACTGCATCATATAACATGATAAACATCTAAGGACGTTGGGACAGGTTTCAAAGCAAAGGAAGAGTTTTCTCAGGGAGGTTTGGAGTAAAAAGAGACAAAAAATAAAGAAGGGACAAGTTTTTACAGAAAAGCATCAAAAACCTTCGAAAAGCAACAAGAATTGAATAAAATTTAGAAAAACGTTCAAAAAGCGACATTTTTCTGCATGAAGTTTGGTTCAGTTTGTCTCTCAGTTAATGTCACGATGCTTCATGTTGTGTGAATACGAATCTAAAGAAGATGATCTTTGGAAGAGGAACCAGACTAAATGTTGAACCCTGTGAGTAACTGATTTACATCATTAACATTATTTATATGAAGCATCTCATAAAACTAACTTTACTTTTGTTGGGACAGTAAAAAAAGACAAATAAAGTGACAAAAATAATCACAAAAAAGTGACAAGACACAAAAAAGGGACCAAAAAATGACAGAAATGCCACAAAATGACAGAAAAAAGACAAAAAAGCCACAACTAATTGCCAAAAAGACATAAAACCATATTTTTCTGAATGTAGTTTGTCTCTGAGTTAATGTTACGATGCTTCATGTTGTGTGAATTCTGGAGGAAGTCAATATAAGATGATCTTTGGAAGAGGAACCAGACTAAATGTTGAACCCTGTGAGTAACTGATTTATTTTATAACTCTGAAAATAATCTGCTGATTGTTTTCTTTAAAGTTTTTTGTGGAAATCTGTGGTAAAAAAAAAGTACAATTTTTGTCTCTTTTTGACTCAAACACAAAGGTTAATGATCTATAAAATCTAATAAATCTGCAGAATTCAGAATTCACAGAGTTTCTGCTGCGCTGCAGATGTGTTAACTTTCTTAGTTTTTACCTGAAATGTTTGTCTAAAGTTAAAGAGATTGGCTTAAAAGTTATAAAAGTTGTAAAATGGGAAAATTTAGAATTAAGTGACGAAAGTAATAATAAAAACAATCATATAAATGGGGAAAAAAAAGTGAAAAGGACGTCAGAAAACGGACAAAAAAGTCAGAAAATTCTGGTTGAGTTAATGTTACGATGCTTCATGTTGTGTGAATGACGGATATAATAAGATAATCTTTGGAAGAGGAACCAGACTAAATGTTGAACCCTGTGAGTAACTGATTTACATCATAAAATACATAAATTTAATAATATATAACTTAGCCAAAGATCTTACAATAAGTAGTAAGAAATCCACAAAAAACACAAAAAAATGACATAAAAAAGTTGAAATGTAAATTTATATGAAGTATCTTATAAAACTAACTTTACTTCTGTTTGGACAATAAGAAAGTGACAAAAGACCAAAAACGCTGTTTTTCTGCGTGGAGTTTGGTTCAGTTTGTCTCTGCGTTAGTGTTACGATGGTTCATGTTGTGCGACTGGAGGTGCAAATCCATATAAGATGATCTTTGGAAGAGGAACCAGACTAAATGTTGAACCCTGTGAGTAACTGATTTATTTTATAACTCAGAAAATAATCTGCCGATTGTTTTCTTTAAAGTTTTTTATGGAAATCTGCAGAATTTAGCGTCTTACTGAGTTTCTGCTGCGCTGCAGATGTGTTAACTGTCTTAGTTTTTACCTGAAATGTTTGTCTAAAGTTAAAGAGATTGGCTTAAAAGTTATAAAAGTCGTAAAAGGGGAAAATGTAGAATAAAGTGACATAATAAGAGTCTAATAAAAACAACATAAAAACAGGAAAAAAACAAGAAAAAAAGGGAAAATAAAATCAGAAAACTGACAAAAAAGTCAGAAAATTATGCAAAAAAATGCATGAAGTCTGGTTGAGTTAATGTTACGATGCTTCATGTTGTGTGACTACGGGTCAAAAGATGATCTTTGGAAGAGGAACCAGACTAAATGTTGAACCCTGTGAGTAACTGATATAAATCTAAAATATAATCTGCAATTTATTTATTTATTTTTTAAAAGTTTTTAGCATTAATCTAGATGGAATATCTGCAAAAGCAATATGAAAGCAACAAAAATTCAATAAAAACCCACAAAAAAACATCCAAAAGCAAATGTTTTTTAATTTGGCAGAATGCTGTGTCTGTAGATTTTGTGTGGTCCTAAAAATGAGATGAAACCAGTCTAAAAGGAAAAATACAAAAAAGTGACAAAAAAGCAATGATTTGTGAATGTACTCTGGTTGAGTTAATGTTACGATGCTTCATGTTGTGTGACTACTGGAAGTGGATATAAGATGATCTTTGGAAGAGGAACCAGACTAAATGTTGAACCCTGTGAGTAACTGATTTATATTCTAAACATTATTTATAAGAAGCATCTTATAAAACTAACTTTACTTCTGTTTGGACAACAAAAAAGCCACAATAAGACAGAAAAAGTGACAAAAAAGTGACCAAAAATCAACAGAAACACATCAGTGATTTATAAATGTAGTTTGGTGGAGGTGAGTTAATGTTACCATGCTTCATGTTGTGTGAATACTGGAGCAGCAACTAAGATGATCTTTGGAAGAGGAACCAGACTAAATGTTGAACCCTGTGAGTATTGATAAATAATAATCTTGTTCGTCACTCAGCGGAGTCGATAAAATGCAACAATAATGTGCAAAAACCATAAAAACTTTGAAAGAAGTGTCAAAAAGCCAGAAAAATTTTCAATAAAAGTGACGAAAAATTTTGGAAAAAATGGTGGAAAATTCTGCATTTTCAAATTACGTGTAAGATTTTAAAATGGAATTTGGTTAATTTTTTTACTTTTTTTTTTTGAATATTCATAAAGTATTCAGAGTAGGAGATAAGAAAATAAAAGATGCTGGCAGTGAAGGAAGTCATAAAACAAACAGAAAAGCAACAAAAAGGCAACAAAAGTCAACAGAAATACATCAGTGATTTGTAAATGTAGTTTAGTTGAGTTAATGTTACGATGCTTCATGTTGTGTGAATACTGGAGGAGGAAATAATAAGATGATCTTTGGAAGAGGAACCAGACTAAATGTTGAACCCTGTGAGTAACTGATTTACATCATTAACAATATTTTTATGAAGCATCTTATAAAACTAACTTTACTTTCTGTTTGGACAACAAAAAAGTGACAAAAAAAGTGACAAAAAAAAGTGACAAAAAAAGCCACAAATAAGTCACAAAAAGACAAAAAAGTGGCAAAAAGTGACAAAAAAGACAGAAAAAAGACAAAAAGGTAAAGTATCTAGAGACCAGGGAAACATTATCTCAACTTTGTAATCATCCACTTTCATGTTAAAATGATGTTTTTCTGCATTAAGTCTGGTGCAGCAAAAAAAACAAATACAAAAAGATGCAAAAAAGACACAAAACATTTTTTTTGAATAGAGGTTGAGTTAATGTTACGATGCTTCCTGTTGTGTGACTACTGGAGCAAGAGATAAGTTGATCTTTGGAAGAGGAACCAGACTAAATGTTGAACCCTGTGAGTATTAATATGTATTTATAAAAAGTATATTTAACAACAATCTTTATCTAATATTTATAAAACCAGAGTAGCAGAAAAGAAAAGAGAAATAAAAAGATGTTGACAGTGATGGAAATAATTCAACAGACAAAAATTACAAAAATAACGACAAAAAAAGCTAGAAAAGTGAAAAATGCGGCAATAAAATCGACAAAACCCCCAAAAAAACTGCAAGAAAAGTGACAAGAAAGCGGGGAAAAAGCTAAGTTTGTCTCTGAGAAAAAAATGACAAAAATGCAGAAAAACAACGCAAGAAAAACAACGCAAGAAAAACTGAATAAAGAAAGTATAAGAGACAAAAAAATCATCTTTCACGTTTCTTTTAAAGTCTTAAAATGATGTTTTTCTGCATGAAGTCTGGTTGAGTTAATGTTACGATGCTTCATGTTGTGTGACTACTGGAAGTGGAAATATTAAGATAATCTTTGGAAGAGGAACCAGACTAAATGTTGAACCCTGTGAGTATTAATATAAATCATTATAATACGTATTTATATCAGAGCGACTTTACAGAGATTGACTCAATATTTCCAAAATAAAAGTAGTAGATAAAAAAGAGAAGTTAACAACAGCCGACAGTTATGGAAATGATTTAAGCTACAGAAAAAAATAAGAAAAAGTTGATTTGTATTCGTTGTTGGGGGTCTTTTTAAATTTTAAATTAAAGTTAAAAAGCTCAGCTCGTAAGGTAAAAAAGTTGATGAAAGCAACAAAAACTCGAAAAAAGTCAGGTAGCTGCTTTGTTTCTTGTCTGAATTTAATGTTAAAACGATGATTTTCTGCATGGAGTCTGGTTGAGTTAATGTTACGATGCTTCATGTTGTGTGAATGCGAATCAAAAGATAATCTTTGGAAGAGGAACCAGACTAAATGTTGAACCCTGTGAGTAACTGATTTACATCATTAACATTATTCATATGAAGCATCTTATAAAACTAACTTTACTTCTGTTGGGACAATAAAAAAGTGACAAAAAGGCAAAAAAAGCCACAAAACATGTGACAAAAGACACAAAAAAGGACCAAAAAATGACAGAAAAGTCACAAAAAGACAGAAAAGTGACAAAAAAAGTGACAAAAGACACAAAAAGGGACCAATATTTACAAAAAACAATGTTTTTCTGCATGGAGTCTGGTTCAGTTTGTCTCTGAGTTAATGTTACAATGCTTCATGTTGTGTGACTTATGGCAGTGGAAACCAAAAGATAATCTTCGGAAGAGGAACCAGACTAAATGTTGAACCTTGTGAGTAAAGCATCTTATTAAACTAACTTTACTTGTAGTTTTAAGAAAATGAAAAAGTGACAAAAGACGAAATGTCAAATGCAAAGAACATGCAGAGACCAGGGAACATTTTGTAGAAAGAGAAACTCAACCTTGTTTTTTGTCTGATCATCGAGAAAACAGAGAAAAGCGACTTTAAAAGTACGTAGAGTGAAATGCAGAAAAGCTACACGAAGAACGTACGAGAGAGAAATGATCGTCACCCAGTTAAATGTTAAAATGATGTTTTTCTGAATGGAGTCTGGTGGAGTTTGGTTTCAGCCTCTTACTGAGTTTCTGCTGCGCTGCAGATGTGTTAACTTTCTTAGTTTTTACCTGAAATGTTTGTCTAAAGTTAAAGAGATTGGCTTGAAAGTTATAAAAGTCGTAAAAGGGGAAAATGTAGAATAAAGTGACAAAAGTAATAATAAAAACAACCATAAAAATGGGAAAAAAGTGAAAAGAAAATCAGAAAACTGACGAAAAAGGCAGAAAATTACGCAAAAAGATGCATGAAGTCTGGTTGAGTTAATGTTACGATGCTTCATATTGTGTGAATGGAAGAAATGATAAGATGATCTTTGGAAGAGGAACCAGACTAAATGTTGAACCCTGTGAGTAACTGATTTACATCATTAACATTATTTATATGAAGCATCTTATAAAAATAACTTTACTTCTGTTGGGACAATAAAAAAGTGACAAAAAGGCAAAAAAAGCCACAAAAAAAGTGCGAAAAGATATAAAAAAGGGACCAAAAAATAACAGAAAAGCCACAAAAAGACAGAAAAGTGCCAAAAAACTGACAAACATAAAACTATGTTTTTCTGAATGAAGTTTGGTTTAGTTTGTCTCTGAGTTAATGTTACGATGCTTCATGTTGTGTGAATGTTGGAGGAAATACTAAGATGATCTTTGGAAGAGGAACCAGACTAAATGTTGAACCCTGTGAGTAACTGATTTACATCATTAACATTATTTATATGAAGCATCTTATAAAGCTAACTCCACTTGTAGTTTTAAGAGAACTCAAAAGTGGAAAAAAAGAACTAAAACATCTGGAAAAACATTCAATTAAAACAATGAACATCTAGAAACAATGTTTTCTGACTGGAGTCTGGTGGAGGTGAGTTAATGTTGCGATGCTTCATGTTGTGTGAATGCTGGAGCAGCAGCTAAGATGATCTTTGGAAGAGGAACCAGACTAAATGTTGAACCCTGTAAGTATCATAAACATAATAAATGTTTTTATATGAAGCATCTTTAAAAACAAATATGTGTGATTCACAAAATTCAGAAAAAATAAGATGGATTTATCAGAACTTCAGCGAAAACATGTCTTCTTTCAGACTAATGCACTTTGTGTATTTGTGTCTATAGATTCCTCCAAAACTCACCATAAGTTATTGTTAGATAATGCCTCATTTACATATTACATATTTATATTTATATATGTATTATATTACATATAAATACTTCTATTAACGTCAGCTGGGGAAGTATATCAAAGGTTTAAAATGTGCAGCTCACATTTATAAAATCATAGTTTTCTAAATGGAGTTTGGTCACTCAGCGGAGTCGATAAAAGGCAAAAATAATGTCAAAAGTGACAAAAAAGTGACGTAAAACTGACCAAAATTCAACAGAAATACATCAGTGATTTATAAATGTAGTTTGGTGGAGGTGAGTTAATGTTACGATGCTTCATGTTGTGTGAATACTGGAGGATATGAGAAGATGATCTTTGGAAGAGGAACCAGACTAAATGTTGAACCCTGTGAGTAACTGATTTATTACCCAGAAACCCAAAAATATAACCTGTAGATTATTTAAAGGTTTTCAGCGTTGATCCAGAATGAGAATCTGCAGAATTTAGTGTTTCTGTGTTTCTGCTTCAGGTGAAGATGCGTTAACGTTCAGTTAAAATCTAATCTGCTTTAAATGTTTCTTTAAAGTTAAAAGCTAAACAATTTAAAAAAACAACAAAAATTTTTAAAAAGATTTTCTTTTTTAAAAAAGCATCTTCGAAAAAAAAAAAAAAACTTCGAAAGATACAAAAATTTCCAAAAAAGTTACAAAAACGTTCGAAAAGTGATATTTTTATGCATGGAGTTTGGTTCAGTTTGTCGGCCGATGCTTCATGTTGTGTGAATGATTCAAGCAACAAAAAAGTCTAATGTTCTTAATTAATAATAATAATACTAATAATAATAATTATGTATCCTTTATTAGTCCCACAAGGGGAAATTACACAATGTTTTTCTGCATGAAGTTTGTCTCTGAGTTAATGTCACGATGCTTCATGTTGTGTGAAGACAAATCAAAATAAGATGATCTTTGGAAGAGGAACCAGACTAAATGTTGAACCCTGTGAGTATTGATATATATTTAACATAACATTATTTATATGGAGCATCTTTAAAAATTTACTTTTACTGTTGTTATGTTGCATTAACATGAAATCCATCATTCACTAATAACAACAAAAAACATCCATAAAGGCCGATATCTTAAATGAGATCAGGATCTTTATGTTTAAAATAACATTCTTTCTCAATTTTTGGTTGTCACAAACAAAAAAAGTGACAAAAAGACAAAATAATAACAAAAAAGACACAAAAGTGACACAAAAAATGACAAAAATGTAAAATCCAATTAGTATCTGGAGACCAGGAAACATTTGTTGAAACATTAACTAACTTTTCAAGAAAAAAAAACACATCAAAGTTGAACAAAGCAACAAAAAGCATCAAAGTCAAAATGTTAAAATGATGTTTTTCTGAATGGAGTCTTGTTGAGTTAATGTTACGATGCTTCATGTTGTGTGAATGCTGGAGCAGGAAATTATAAGATAATCTTTGGAAGAGGAACCAGACTAAATGTTGAACCCTGTGAGTATTAATATAAATTATTATAATACGTATTTATATCAGAGCGACTTTACAGAGATTGACTCAATATTTCCAAAATAAAAGTAGAAGATAAAAAAGAGAAGTTAACAACAGCTGACAGTGATGGAAATGATTCAAGCAATAGAAAAAAAATTTGAAATGTTCATTTAAAGTTAAAATGCTCAGCTCGTAAGCTAAAAAAGTTGATAAAAGCAAGAAAAACGTCCAGAAAAGCTCAAGAAAACAACAATAATGCTGCAAAAAAGTGTCAAAGTCTAACGTTAAAACAATGTTTTTCTGAATGGAGTTTGGTTGAGTTAATGTTACGATGCTTCATGTTGTGTGAATACTGGAAGTGTGAATAAGATAATCTTTGGAAGAGGAACCAGACTAAATGTTGAACCCTGTGAGTAACTGATTTACATCATTAACATTATTTATATGAAGCATCTTATAAAACTAACTTTACTTGTAGTTTTAAGAAAATGAAAAAGGGACAAAAAGACACAAAACGTCAAAAATATCCAAAGAATCAACATCCAGAGACCAGGGAACATTTTGTAGAAAGAGTAACTCAACCTTGTTTTCTGTCTGAATTTAATGCTTCAGTTCTATAATAATAATAATATAAATAGGTTGTTATTTATGTCACTGAAATATAATCGTACCTGCAGAATCTTAAACCTTAAAACCATGTTTTTATGAATGGAGTCTGGTTGATTTTGTCTCTGAGTTAATGTTACGATGCTTCATGTTGTGTGTATGTTGGAGGAAATCAAAAGATAATCTTTGGAAGAGGATGCAGACTAAATGTTGAACCCTGTGAGTAGAAATATATTTTATTTATATGGAACATTTTTAAAACTAAACTTGTTCACAGAAAATCAGAATAGAAGATTAAAAAGATAAAAAGCCAAATCATCAGCGTATCAAAGGTTTCAAAACTAAAACAGTTTGGTATCTTTCCTCAGATCAACTTCCTGTTGTCCTCGGGTCAAATTTCTCCCCTTTTAAAATGTCTAGATCTAAAATATGTAGTTTTTAACCAAATTACCACAAAAAAAGGATGGAGTCCATGCAACGCTCTTTGCAAATACAATTTAATTATCATATTAAGGTAAGAAATGTACATATATGTTTTTTTTAGTCGTCAAATTTAAAAAAATATATGTTTTTCTGAATTTAGTCTGGTAGAGTTTGTCTCTGAGTTAATGTTACGATGGTTCATGTTGTGTGACTGGAACCCAAAAGATGATCTTTGGAAGAGGAACCAGACTAAATGTTGAACCCTGTGAGTAACTGATTTACAGCATTGACATTATTTAAATGAAGCATCTCATAAAACTAACTTAACTTGTAGTTTTAAGAAAATGAAAAATTGACACAAACAAAATGTCAAATTTAAAGAATCAACATCCAAAGACCAGGGAACATTTTGTAGAAAGAGAAACTCAACCTTGTTTTTTGTGTCTGAACATCGAGAAAACAGAGAAAAGCGACTCTAAAAGTACGTATAGTGAAATGTAGAAAAGCTACATGAAGAACGTACGAGAGAGAAATGATCGTCACTCAGTTAAATGTTAAAATGATGTTTTTCTGCATGGAGTCTGGTGGAGTTTGGCTCTGAGTTAATGTTACGATGCTTCATGTTGTGTGAATGCGAATCAATATAAGATAATCTTTGGAAGAGGAACCAGACTAAATGTTGAACCCTGTGAGTAACGGATTTATATTATAAACTTTATTTATATGAAGCATCTTATTAAACTAACTCCATTTGTGCTATTTAGAGAACACAAAAGTGGAGCAAAAGCAACTAAAATCACCTGAAGAAAAACATAAAGTCAAATTAATGACTAATGACTTTAGTTAAAAATAACTAAAACATCTGGAAAAAACGACACAAATATCCAATCAAAACAATCAATATCTAGAAACGATGTTTTTCTGACTGGAGTCTGGTTGAGTTGAGTTAATGTTACGATGCTTCATGTTGTGTGAATACTGGAAATCAACTTAAGATAATCTTTGGAAGAGGAACCAAACTAAATGTTGAACCCTGTGAGTATCATAAACATAATAAATGTTTTTATATGAAGCATCTTTAAAAACAAATGTGTGTGATTCACAAAAGTCAGAAAAAATAAGATGGATTTATCAGAACTTCAGCGAAAACATGTCAGTTTCCATAACATGTCTTCTTTCAGACTAATGCACTTTGTGTATTTGTGTCTATAGATTCCTCCGAAATTCACCATAAGTTATCGTTAGATAATGCCTCATTTACATATTACATATTTATATATGTATTATATTACATATAAATACTTCTATTAACGTCAGCTGGGGAAGTATATCAAAGGTTTAAAATGTGCAGCTCACATTTATAAAATCATAGTTTTCTAAATGGAGTTTGGTCACTCAGCGGAGTCGATAAAAGGCAAAAATAATGTCAAAAGTGACAAAAAAGTGACGTAAAACCGACCAAAATTCAACAGAAATACATCAGTGATTTATAAATGTAGTTTGGTGGAGGTGAGTTAATGTTACGATGCTTCATGTTGTGTGAATACTGGAGGAGCAACTAAGATGATCTTTGGAAGAGGAACCAGACTAAATATTGAACCCTGTGAGTATTGATAAATAATAATCTTCTTCGTCACTCAGCGGAGTCAATAAAATGCAACAATAATGTGCAAAACGGATTAAAAATGTAGAAAGACAAGTCAAAAAAGCCAGAAAAATGTTCAATAAAAGTGATGAAAAATGGTGGACAATTCTGCAGAATTCTGCATCTGCAGAATTCGTGTAGCCCTAAAAATGACCAAAAAAAACAATCTGTGTCTACTACACAATTTCATATTTTAAGATTTTAAAATGAAATTTGGTTCATTTTTTTACTTTTGTTTTTGAATATTCATAACGTATTCAGAGTAGAAGATAAGAAAGTAAAAGATGCTGGCAGTGAAGGAAATGATTCAAACGACAAAAAGTGACATAAAACCAAAAAAATCAACAGAAACACATCAGTGATTTGTAAATGGAGTCTGGTTGAGTTAATGTTACGATGCTTCATGATGTGTGAATACAAATCAAAAGATGATCTTTGGAAGAGGAACCAGACTAAATGTTGAACCCTGTGAGTAGAATATGAATCATTATAATACGTATTTATATAAGAGCGACTTTACAGAGATTGACTGAATATTTCCAAAATAAAAGTAGCAGATAAAAAAGAGAAGTTAACAACAGCTGACAGTGATGGAAATGATTCAAGTGATAGAAACGTCAAGAAAAGCCCAAGAAAACGACAATAATGCTGCAAAAAACGTTAAAACAATGTTTTTCTGAATGGAGTCTGGTTGAGTTAATGTTACGATGCTTAATGTTGTGTGAATGTTGGAGCTCAAAATAAGATAATCTTTGGAAGAGGAACCAGACTGAACGTTGAACCCTGTGAGTTAATAATATATACATATATATATACTAATATTTACTAATATAAATCTAAAATATGATTAATATGGAGCAGCAGAAACTCAATTCAATACAACTTAACAACAACATAGTTGGTGAAACACTTGAATCTGAAGTTTCATATGAAAGCTACTAGCTAATATTTTATTAATTATTATTAATATTCAAACATTAAAAGACACTTTAATGAAATTTAACTGCTTGTTTTTATCATTTTAATCTGAAACATAAAACCATCTAAATGCACATATGGTAAATAAGATCAGAATAAGTAACCGATGTGGTTCATTTTAATGCCTTTTCAAGCTTTATTTTGACATTGTTGTTGTTTTTTGTTTAGCTTTTGTTGCGTTTTTGATATTTTTTTCCACTTTTGTTTTCCTCCAATTTTTCCTCCATTTTGTTGCTTTGTTGAAGTTGTTGTCATATATTTTCAGATGCATTTTATTCACAAACAACAAAGAACCCACAAAACAAAAGTGGAAAAACTATTTTATGAAGAATAGTCGTTAAAACGGGTCAAATTTGTAGTTGTATTTTTATTTATAAAGGACAACACACATTAATCAACATTTCTGTGAATGTGCCAGTGTAGCAACAACAAAAAACATGAATAAAGGTTCAGATATACACACAGTAATCACAAAGACACATACAGCTAGATTAGAAATACTGGATAAAATGAATTCTATGAGGGTTAAACATTATGATCAGGAAAACATCCATAAAGGCCGATATTTTAAATAAGATCGGAGTCTTTATGACTAAAATAACATTCTTTCTGCTTGGAGTTAATGTTACGATGCTTCATGTTGTGTGAATGACCGTGGAGGATATAAGATAATCTTTGGAAGAGGAACCAGACTAAATGTTGAACCCTGTGAGTAACTGATTTACATCATCAACATTATTTATGAAGCATCTTATAAAACTAACTTTACTTCTGTTGGGACAGTAAAAAAAATCAAAAAAAGAACAAAAAAGTCACAAAAATAACAAAAAAGCCACAATAAAGACACAAAAAATTGACAAAAAAGACACAAAAATGACGAACAAGTGACCAAAAGCCAAAAAACAATGTTTTTCTGCATGGAGTCTGGTTCAGTTTGTCTCTGAGTTAATGTTACGATGCTTCATGTTGTGTGAATACTGGAGGAAATCAAAATAAGATGATCTTTGGAAGAGGAACCAGACTAAATGTTGAACCCTGTGAGTATTAATATATATTTATAAGAAGCATCTTTTAACGTATATAAGTATGTAGAGTGAAATGTTGCGTTTAGCTCCCAGAAAGTACAAAAAAGCTGCAGAAAGAAAATAGAAGAGAAAATAATAATTCTGTTAATCTTAAAATGATGTTTTTCTGAATGAAGTCTGGTTGAGTTAATGTTACAATGCTTCATGTTGTGTGACTGGATCTGGATATAATAAGATGATCTTTGGAAGAGGAACCAGACTAAATGTTGAACCCTGTGAGTAACTGATTTACATCATTAACATTATTTATATGAAGCATCTTATAAAACTAACTTTACTTGTAGTTTTAAGAAAATGAAAAAGTGACAAAAAGACAACGTCAAATCCAAAGAATCAACATCCAGAGACCAGGGAACATTTTGTAGAAAGAGAAACTCAACCTTGTTTTCTGTCTGAATTTAATGCTTCAGTTCTATAATAATAATATAACTTGGTTGTTATTTATGTAACTGGAATTTAATTGTATCAGCAGAAGTCTTATACGTTAAAACCATGTTTTTATGAATGGAGTCTGGGTTAATGTTACGATGTTTCATGTTGTGTGAATGACGGTGGATTTAAAATCCTCTTTGGAAGAGGAACCAGACTGAACGTTGAACCCTGTGAGTTAATAATATATACAAATATACTAATATATACTAATATTATTCTAAAATATGATTAATATGGTGCAGCACAAATTAAATTCAATACAATTCAACAAAAACATAGTTGGTGAAACGCTTGAATCTGAAGTTTTTAGTTTTATCTGAAAGCTGCAAGCTAATATTTTATTCTAATATAATTATAAAAAAGCATCAAAAACTATTGAAAAGCAACAAAATTCGGAAAAAAGTTACAAAAACGTTCAAAAGCGGCATTTTTCTGCATGGACTTAATGTTACGATGCTTCATGTTGTGTGACTTCTGGCAGTGGATATAATAAGATGATCTTTGGAAGAGGAACCAGACTAAATGTTGAACCCTGTGAGTATTAATAATTTACATCTGATAAACATTTATAATCTTTTGGGACCAAACTTACAACCTAAACGTTGAGAAAAGAGACAAAAAAAAGCTTTTTTTCTTATAGTTTTGGTGCAGCTGGTCAGTGAGTCAATGTGACGATGCTTCATGTTGTGTTATTAATAAGTCATTAAAACATCAGCACACATTAAAATAACCCCGTAGAATCTGAAGTTTTTAGTTTTATCTGAAAGCTTTTAACCGTCCATCAGTCAGTCTGAGGTAAAAAGCCTAAAACTGCATCATATAACATCATAAACATCTAAGGACGTTGGGACAAAGCAAAGGAAGAGTTTTCTCAGGGAGGTTTGGAGCAAAAAGAGACAAAAAATAAAGAAGGGACAAGTTTTTATAGAAAAGCATCAAAAACCTTCGAAAAGCAACAAAAAATAAGAAAAAAGTTACAAAAACCTTCAAAAGGCAACAAGAATTGAATAAAACTTAGAAAAACTTTTAAAAAAAGCGACATTTTTCTGCATGAAGTTTGGTTCAGTTTGTCTCTGAGTTAATGTTACGATGCTTCATGCTGTGTGAAAACTGGAGGAGGAAATAAGATGATCTTTGGAAGAGGAACCAGACTAAATGTTGAACCCTGTGAGTAACTGATCTATTTTATAACTCATAAAATAATCTGCTGATTATTTTCTTTAAAGTTTTTTATGGAAATCTGCAGAATTTAGTGTCTTACTGAGTTCCTGCTGCGCTGCAGATGTGTTAACTTTCTTAGTTTTTACCTGAAATGTTTGTCTAAAGTTAAAGAGATTGGCTTGAAAGTTATAAAAGTCGTAAAAGGGGAAAATGTAGAATAAAGTGACAAAAGTCATAATAAAAACAACCATAAAAACGGCAATTAAACAAGAAAAAAAGGACGTCAGAAAACTAACAAAAAAGTCAGAAAATTCTGCAAAAAAAATGCATGAAGTCTGGTTGAGTTAATGTTACGATGCTTCATGTTGTGTGAATACTGGGAATCAACGTAAGATAATCTTTGGAAGAGGAACCAGACTAAATGTTGAACCCTGTAAGTATCATAAACATAATAAATGTTTTTATATGAAGCATCTTTAAAAACAGACGTGCGTGATTCACAAAAGTCAGAAAAAATAAGATGGATTTATCTGAACTTCAGCGAAAACATGTCTTCTTTCAGACTAATGCACTTTGTGTATTTGTGTCTGTAGATTCCTTCGAAATTCACCATAAGTTAGATAATTCCTCATTTACATACATTTAGAAAACGACCATAATGCTGCAAAAAACTAATCGTAGCTGAAGTCTCAAACCTTAAAACAATGTTTTTCTGAATGGAGTCTGGTTGAGTTAATGTTACGATGCTTCATGTTGTGTGAATACTGGAGGAAGAAAGATGATCTTTGGAAGAGGAACCAGACTAAATGTTGAACCCTGTGAGTATTAATATATATTTATAAAAAGCATCTTTAACAACAATCTTTACTGAATATTTATAAAACCAGAGCAGCAAATAAGAAAAGAGAAATAAAAAGATGCTGACAGCGATGGAAATGATTCAAGAGACAAAACCGACAAAAATAATATAAAACAAATAAATAACAATAAAAGCTATAAAAAAACTGCAAAAAAGTGACAAGAAAGTGGGAAAAAAGCAAAGTTTGTCTCTGAGATAATGTTATGATGCTTCATGTTGTGTTATGAAGATAAACTTTGGAAGAGGAACCAGACTAAATGTTGAACCCTGTGAGTAACTGATTTAAACCCCAAATAAAATCTGCAATTTATTATTTTAAAAAAAAGTTTTTAGCGTTGATCTAGATTAAAAATCTGCAAAAGTGACTTAAAAATGACAAAAATTCCATAAAAGCCACAAAAAAATCCAAAAGCAACAACAAAAATTTTTAAAAACTAATTTTGCAGAATTCTTCTGCTTCTGTAGATTTTGTGTGGCCTGAAATAAAAAAGACTAAAAATTGCAAAATTACACAAAAAAGGGACAAAAAAGTGACAGAAAGACACAAAAAAGAGTTAAAACATTCTTTCTGCATGGAGTTTGGTGGAGTTAATGTCATGATGCTTCATGTTTGACTAAATATTTATAAAATCAAAATAGAATATGAGAAAAGAGAAATAAAAAGATGCTGACAGCGATTGAAATGATTCAAGCTGCAACAAAGCTGCAAAAACACGACAAAAAAATTATAAAAAAGCGACACAAAAGTGACAAGAAAGCCACAAAATACCGGCAAAAAACATACATAAATGAATGAATAAAAAAAAGGAATAAAAAGTTTTTTTCTTTAAAACATGCTTCAAAAAGCAAAACAAAAATGCTTAAAAAACATCATTTTTCTGCATGAAGTTAATGTTACGATGCTTCATGTTGTGTGAATACTGGAAGTGTGAATAAGATAATCTTTGGAAGAGGAACCAGACTAAATGTTGAACCCTGTGAGTAACTGATTTACATTATTAACATTATTTATATGAAGCATCTTATAAAACTAACTTTACTTGTAGTTTTAAGAAAATGAAAAAGTGACAAAAAAACAGAAAACGTCAAATCTAAAGAATCAACATCCAGAGACCAGGGAACATTTTGTAGAAAGAGAAACTCAACCTTGTTTTCTGTCTGAATTTAATGCTTCAGTTCTATAATAATAATATGAATAGGTTGTTATTTATGTCACTGTAATATAATTGTACCAGCAGAAGTCTTAAACCTTAAGAATGGAGTCTGGTTGAGTTTGTCTCTGAGTTAATGTTACGATGCTTCATGTTGTGTGTATGGAGGGAATCAAAAGATAATCTTTGGAAGAGGAACCAGACTAAATGTTGAACCCTGTGAGTAACTAATTTATATTATAAACTTTATTTATATAAAAAAATCTTATAAAACTAACTCCACTTGGGCTTTTAGAGAACTAAAAAGTGGAACAAAAGCAACTAAACGATCTGAAAAAAACAAAGTCAAATAAACGACAGAAAAAGAACTAAAACATTTGGAAAAACAATGAACATCTAGAAACGATGTTTTTCTGACTGGAGTCTGGTTGAGATGAGTTAATGTTCCGATGCTTCATGTTGTGTGAATGCTGGTTTGGGTAAGATGATCTTTGGAGGAGGAATCAGACTTAACGTTGAGCCGTGTAAGTATCCTAAAAATAATAAATGTTTTTATATGAAGCATCTTTAAAAACATTCACAAAAAGTCAGAAAAAAGAAGCTGGATTTATCTGAACTTCAGCAAAAACATGTCAGTTTATTTTTTTGTGATATTTCTCTTCCATAACATGTCTTCTTTCAGACTAATAGAAAGAAAACAATTTTACTACACTTTGTTTATTTGTGTCTGTAGATTCCTCCGAAATTCACCAGAAGTTATTGTTAGATAATGCCTCATTTACATATTACATATTTATATTTATATTTGTATTATTTTACATATAAATACTTCATCAAAGGTTTAAAATGTGCAGCTCACATTTATAAAATCATAGTTTTCTAAATGAGGTTTGGTCACTCAGTGGAATAGATAAAAGGCTAAAAGAGACCAAAACGTGAAAAAATATGATGTAAAACTGACAAAGAACTGACAAAAATCTGACCAAAAAGGGACAATAAAGCAACCAAAATCAACAGAAACACATCAATGATTTGTAATTGTAGTCTGGTGGAGGTGAGTTAATGTTACGATGCTTCATGTTGTGTGAATACTGGATATAAGATGATCTTTGGAAGAGGAACCAGACTAAATATTGAACCCTGTGAGTATTGATAAATAATAATCTTGTTCGTCACTCAGCGGAGTCAATAAAATGCAACAATAATGTGCAAAAACCATAAAAAAGTAGAAAGACATGTCAAAAAGCCAGAAAAAAATTCAATAAAAGTGACAAAAAATGGTGGAAAATTCTGCAGAATTCGTGTAAAAAATAACAGAAAAAACAATCTGTGTCTACTACACGATTTTATATTTTAAGGTTTTAAAATGAAATTTGGTTCATTTCTGTACTTTTGTTTTTGAATATTCATAAAGTATTCAGAGTAGAAGATAAGAAAATAAAAGATGCTGGCAGTGAAGGAACAACTTCAACAAAAAAGTTCATAAAACCGACAGAAAAGTCACAAAAAAGCAACAAAAATACAAAAAAGTTATCAAAAATAAATCAGTGATTTATAAATGCAGTTTAGTTGACTTGAGTTAATGTTACGATGCTTCATGTTGTGTGAATACTGGATATGAAAAGATGACCTTTGGAAGAGGAACCAGA
The DNA here is from genome assembly GCA_013375575.1 of Percina caprodes. NCBI lineage: Eukaryota > Metazoa > Chordata > Actinopteri > Perciformes > Percidae > Percina > Percina caprodes. Next base: position 551,989 of record JABXJD010000333.1, read on the forward strand.
CTAAATGTTGAATCCTGTGAGTAACTGATATAAATATAAAATATTATTAATATGAGGCTCATTAAATCTGCACAAACCAAGAACACTTGAATCTAAAGTTTTAGTTTTTTATATTCTTTATAAAAAGCATCTTTAAAAACTAACTTTACAGCTTTTTGTTTGACTGAATATTCATAAAACCAGAGTAGAGGATAAGAGAAATAAAAATGCTGACAGTGATGGAAATGATTCAAGAGACAACAAAGCTGCAAAAAAGAAAATGAAAACTATGAAAAAATGACAAAAAACCCACAAAACATCAAATCCAAAGAATCAACATCCAGAGACCAGGGAACATTTTGTTTTGTTTTGTGTCTGAATTTAATGCTTCAGTTCTATAATAATAATATGAATAGGTTGTTATTTATGTAACTGGAATATAATCGTACCAGCAGAATCCTAAACTTTAAAACAATGTTTTTATGAATGGAGTCTGGTTCAGTTTGTCTCTGATTTAATGTTACGATGCTTCATGTTGTGTGAATACGAATCAACGTAAGATGATCTTTGGAAGAGGAACCAGACTAAATGTTGAACCTTGTGAGTAACTGATTTACATCATTAAGGTTATTAATATGAAGCATCTTATAAATCTAACTTTACTTTTCGAGAACTCAAAAGTGGAACTGATTTAAGCAACAAAAAAGTGACGTAAAAGTGACAAAACAATAAAAAAAGGACGAAAAGGCGACAATAAATCAACAGTCAGTCAATTGTTAATGTAGTTCGGTGGAGTTGAGTTATTGTAACGATGCTTCATGTTGTGTGAATACTGGAACTAAGATGATCTTTGGAAGAGGAACCAGACTAAATGTTGAACCCTGTGAGTATTAATATAAATTATTAGAATATGTATTTATATCAGAGTGACTTTACAGAGATTGACTCAATATTTTCAAAATAAAAGCAACAGATAAAAAAGAGAAGTTAACAACAGCTTACAGTGATGGAAATGATTTAAGTGACAGAAACGTCAAGAAAAGCTCAAGAAAACGGCAATAATGCTGCAAAAAAAGACAAAAAAATGTTAAAAGGTTACCAGAAAGAGACAAAAAAAGACACAAAAAGATTTTAAAACAGCGACAACAATGTAAAATCCAATCAGTATCTAGAGACCAGGGAAACATTAACTCAACTTTTCAAGCTACAAAAAAACACATAAAAGTTGAAAAAAAGCAACAAAAAGCATCAAAGTCAAACGTAAAAACGATGTTTTCTGCATGGAGTCTGGTTGAGTTAATGTTACAATGCTTCATGTTGTGTGAATACTGGAAATAATAAGATAATCTTTGGAAGAGGAACCAGACTAAATGTTGAACCCTGTGAGTAACTGATTAACGTTATTAACATTATTTATATGAAGCATCTTATAAAAATAACTTTACTTTCTTTTTGGACAACAAAAAGCCACAAAAGGAAAAAAGGGACCAGAAAATGACAGAAAAGCCACAAAAAGACGGAAAAGTGACTAAAATTTACAAATAAGACAAAAAAAGCCACAAAAAAGTGACAAAAAGATGCAAAAAAGTGACAAAAAAAACACAACTATGTTTTTCTGCATGAAGTTAGGTTCAGTTTGTCTCTGAGTTAATGTTACAATGCTTCATGTTGTGTGAATGTTGGGAACAAGATAATCTTTGGAAGAGGAACCAGACTAAATGTTGAACCCTGTGAGTAGAAATGTATTTTTCTATATGGAACATTTTTAAAACTAAACTTGTTCACAGAAAATCAGAATAGAAGATTAAAAAGATAAAAAGCCGAATCATCAGCGTATCAAAGGTTTCAAAACTAAAACCGTTTAGTATCTTTCCTCAGATCAACTTCCTGTTGTCCTCGGGTCAAATTTCTCCCCTTTTAAAATGTCTACATCTGAAATATGTAGTTTTTAACCAAATTACCACAAAAAGGGATGGACTCCATGCAATGTTCACAGCAAATACAATTTAATTATCATATTAAGGTAAGAAATGTACATATATGTTTTTTTTTGTCGTGAAATCTAAAAAAGTATGTTTTTCTGAATGGAGTCTGGCTGAGTTAATGTTACAATGCTTCATGTTGTGTGAATGTTGGGAATAAGATGATCTTTGGAAGAGGAACCAGACTAAATGTTGAACCCTGTGAGTAACTGGTTTATTTTATAACTCAGAAAATAATCTCCTGATTGTTTTCTTTAATATCTTTTATGGAAATCTGCAGAATTTAGCGTTTTACTGAGTTTCTGCTGCGCTGCAGATGTGTTTACTTTCTTAGTTTTTACCTGAAATGTTTGTCTAAAGTTAAAGAGATTTGCTTAAAAGTTATAAAAGTTGTAAAAGGGGAAAATGTGGAATAAAGTGACAAAAGTAATAATAAAAACAAGCATAAAAATTGCAATAAAACGAGAAAAAAAGGACGTCAGAAAACTGACAAAAAAGTCAGAAAATTACTCAAAAAAATGCGTGAAGTCTGGTTGAGTTAATGTTACGATGCTTCATGTTGTGTGACTGGAGGTGCAAATCAAAATAAGATAATCTTTGGAAGAGGAACCAGACTAAATGTTGAACCCTGTGAGTAACTGATTTACATCTTTAAAGTGACAAAAAACATAAAACATGACAAAAAGTCAAATAAACAACTAAACGATGAAGAACTAAACTGTCTGAAGAAAATGACAAAAACATCCAATCAAAACAATCAATATCTTGAAACTATGTTTTTCTAACTGTACTTTGGTTGAGCATATTTTTGAGACAGTTTTTGTCACCTTTCTGATATTTTTTCAGTTGATTTTCCTCCATTTTGTTGCTTTATTGACGTTTTGTTGAATATTTTCAGATGCGTTTTATTCACAAACAACAGAGCAAACACAACAAAAGTGTAAAAACTATTTTATGAAGAAGGGTCAAATTGAACCTTATTAGGGTTAAACATCATGATCATAAAAACATCCATAAAGGCCGATATTTTAAATAAGATCAGGTCTTTATGTCTAAAATAATATTCTTTCTGAGTGGAGTTAATGTTACGATGCTTTATGTTGTGTGAATGCTGGAGGAGGATATAAGATGATCTTTGGAAGAGGAACCAGACTAAATGTTGAACCCTGTGAGTAAATCATAAATAATATACACATAGAAATGTATTTTACTGAAAACAAATAAACCAGAGAGGAAGATAAAAGACAAAGAAAGAAAGTGTGATGTCTAAAGTTAAAGAGCTCAGTTTGAAAACTAAAAAAGTTGAAAAAGAATCAAAAAGCAACAAAAAGTTTGACAAAAGTTACAAAAACGTTCAAAAAGCAATGTTTTTCTTCATGGAGTCTGGTTGGGTTAATGTTACGATGCTTCATGTTGTGTGAATGCTGGAGGATATAAGATAATCTTTGGAAGAGGAACCAGACTAAATGTTGAACCCTGTGAGTAACTGGTTTATTTTATAACTATATAAAGTTTTTTATGGAAATCTGCAGAATTTAGCGTTTTACTGAGTTCCTGCTGCGCTGCAGATGTGTTAACTTTCTAAGTTTTTACCTGAAATGTTTGTCTAAAGTTAAAGAGATTTGCTTGAAAGTTATAAAAGTCGTAAAACTAACTAACCCCAACCGGTCGTCAGACACCGCCTACCAAGAGCCTGGGTCTGGGTCTGGGTCTGTCCCAGGTTTCTGCCTAAAAGGAAGTTTTTCCTTGCACTGTTGCTTGCTCTGGTAGGAACTATTAGAATTGTTGGGTCCTTGTAAATTATGGAGTGTGGTCTAGACCTACTCTATCTGTAAAGGGTCTTGAGATAACTGTTGTTATGAATTGATAGTATAAATAAAATTGAATTGAAAATTGAATTAAAAGGGGAAAATGTAGAATAAAGTGACAAAAGTCATAATAAAAACAACCATAGAAACGGCAATAAAACGAGAAAAAAAGGACGTCAGAAAACTGACAAAAAAGTCATAAAATTACGCAAAAAGTCTGGTTGAGTTAATGTTACGATGCTTCATGTTGTGTGACTGCAACTGGAAATCAAAAGATGATCTTTGGAAGAGGAACCAGACTAAATGTTGAACCCTGTGAGTAACTGATTTACATCATTAACATTATTTATATGAAGCATCTTATAAAAGTAACCTTACTTTTGCTTTTAGAAAACACTAATTCACTTGAATCCTGTGAGTAACTGATATAAATCTAAAATATTATTAATATGAGGTTCATTAAATCAGCACAAAATAAGATTCAGTGTTACATTGTTGGGGAAACACTTGAATCTGAAGTTTTAGTATTTTATTATTATTTAAAAAAAGCATCTTTAAAAACTAACTTTACAGTTTTGTTTGACTGAATATTTATAAAAACAGAGTAGAAGATAAAAAAAGAGAAATAAAATGATGCCGACAGCGATGGAAATGATTCAAGTGACAAAAAAAGCTGCAAAAAAATGATAAAAAAGTGACACGAAAGTGACAATAACTCAACAAAATACCGGCATAAAACATAAATAAATGGATGAATAAAAAAAGGAAAATATGTTTTTTTAAAAGCGGCAACAAAACAACATGAAATACCAAAAAAGCAATAACAAAGTGACAAAAAAATGCATCAATTTGTGAATGGAGTCTGGTTGAGTTGAGTTAATGTTACGACGCTTCATGTTGTGTGAATACTGGATATGATAAGATCATCTTTGGAGGAGGAATCAGATTTAACGTTGAGTCCTGTAAGTATCATGAACAAAACTAGAAAATTCCGCAGAAATTTTAACAGTGTGCCTACTACTTGGTGCACATCCTAATTACAATAAAACTAAAGACAATAAGTGTTAAGTCTTATCCCTTCAGAGATAGACCTTTTAAAATCTATTTAAGACCTTTCTGTTTCTTAGAAACAACTATGACGTAGCTAGCGCTCAACCCACCAGACTCCATTTAATAAACAGTCCTTTTAGTGTGTTTAGAGCCAACAGTGAAGAGTCTCATGATAGGTGTGTGTTTGTGTCAGAACTTGTTGCCATGGTTTTTTGGCAATTTTGTGAAAACCGCACGGCAAATCTCGTTGAAAAGTCAAAGCCCACCATTCCGGATCATTACACACGTTTTGATGTATTTTGTGTGTGCGTGTTGGCAACGCTCGGGACTAGTAGCGGGACAAAAAACAGACAGAATAATAATAATAAGTATGAGAAACCATAGTCATTGCGCTGATTGCTGCTATTGCAGTACAAACGTGTGTGATTCACAAAAGTCAGAAAAAATAAGATGGATTTATCTGAACTTTATCTGAAAATGAGGTTTGGTCCAGTTTGTCACTCAGCGGAGTCGATGAAAGGCAAAAATAATGTCAAAAGTGATTAAAAAAAAACTAACAAAAAAACTATAAAAATACATTAATGATTTGTAAATGAAATCTGGTTTAGTTAATGTTACGATGCTTCATGTTGTGTGACTACTGGAGGAGGAGGATATAAGATGATCTTTGGAAGAGGAACCAGACTAAATGTTGAACCCTGTGAGTATTGATAAATAATAATCTTTCTGGTTCATTTTTTTACTTTTTGTTTTGAATATTCATAAACTATTCAGAGTAGGAGATAAGAAAATAAAAGATGCTGGCGGTGAAGGAACAAATTCAACAAAAAAAGTGTCATAAAACCCACAGAAAGTGACAAAAAAAGCAACAAAAGGGTAGAAAGTCAACAAAAATACATCAATGATTTGTAAATGTAGTTTAGTTGAGTTAATGTCACGATGCTTCATGTTGTGTGAATACTGGAAGTCGAACTAAGATAATCTTTGGAAGAGGAACCAGACTAAATGTTGAATCCTGTGAGTAGAATATAAATCGTTATAATACGTATTTATATCAGAGCGACTTTAACAACCAACTTTATTGAGTTTGACTGAATATTTTTTCAAAATGAAAGTAGCAGATAAAAATGTATATATATATATATATATATATATATATATATATATATATATATATATATAGTGATGGAAATGATTCAAGCAACAAAAAACACATAAAAGTTGAAAAAAATGCAACAAAAAATTGTCAAAGTCTAATGTTAAAACTATGTTTTTCTCAATGGAGTCTGGTTGAGTTAATGTTACGATGCTTCATGTTGTGTGAATGCTGGGAATAAGATGATCTTTGGAAGAGGAACCAGACTAAATGTTGAATCCTGTGAGTAACTGATATAAATATAAAATATTATTAATATGAGGTTTATTAAATCTGCACCAACCAAGAACCCTTGAGTCTAAAGGTTTAGTTTTTTTTTTTATTATTTATAAAAAGCATCTTTAAAAACTAACTTTAAAGCTTTTTGTTTGACTGAATATTAATAAAACCAGAGTAGAGGATAAGAAAACAGAAAGAAAAAGATGCTGACATTGATGGAAATAATTCAAGAGACAACAAAGCTGCAAAAAAGAAAATGAAAAATATAAAAAGAAAGTGACTAAAAAGCGGACAAAAATTGACAAAGTAATGTTAAAACCATGTTTTTCTGAATGTAGTTTGTCTCTGAGTTACTGTTACGATGCTTCATGTTGTGTGAATGCTGGAGGAGGAAATATTAAGATAATCTTTGGAAGAGGAACCAGACTAAATGTTGAACCCTGTGAGTAACTGATTTACTAAATCTTAAATATTAATAATATGATTAAATCAGCACAAAAGTTTTTGTTTTTTATATTATATATAAAAAGCATCTTTAAAAACTAACTTTACAGCATTTTAGTTGACTGAATATTCATGAAACCAGAGTAGAAGAAAAGAAAACAGAAATAAAAAGATGTTGAGAGTGATGGAAATGATTCAAGTGACAAAAAAACGGTAAAAAACAACAATGAAAACTATAAAAAAAAGTGACTAAAAAGCGGAAAACAAAGTCTCTAATGTTAAAACTATGTTTTTCTGAATGGAGTTTGGTTGAATGAGTTAATGTTACGATGCTTCATGTTGTGTGACTACGAATCAACAAAAAATAATCTTTGGAAGAGGAACCAGACTAAATGTTGAACCTTGTAAGTAACTAACTTTTTTTTTTTAGTTTGGGCAACAAAAAAGTGACCAACATTTTGTTCAAAAATTAACTCAACTTTGTTTTATGCCTAATTTAATCATTCAGTTAAATGATAAAACAATGTTTTTCTGAATGGAGTTTGGTTGAGTTGAGTTAATGTTACAATGGTTCATGTTGTGTGAATGTTCAATTCAATTAAATTTTATTTATAGTATCAATTCATAACAAGAGTTATCTTGAGACACTTTCCAGATAGAGCAGGTCTAGACCACACTCCATAATTTACAAGGACCCAACAGTTCTAGTAGTTCCCTCCAGAGCAAGCAACAGTGCGACAGTGGCAAGGAAAAACTTCCTTTTAGGCAGAAACCTGGGACAGACCCAGGCCCAGACCCAGACCCAGGCTCTTGGTAAGCGGTGTCTGATGACCAGTTGGGGTTAAAATGAAGAGTGGCAATAACAGTCACAAAAAATAGTAGTTGGGAATAAGATAATCTTTTTTAAATGTATTTATATGAAGCATCTTTAAGAACAAAATCCACTTGTGCTGGTTAGAGAAGACAAAAGTGGAACTGATTCAAGTGACCAAAAAGTGACCAAAAAGTGATGTAAAATGGACCAAAAAGTGACATAAGACCAACCAAAAAGTGACAAAAAAGAGACAAAACAATAAAGTGATGAAAAGGCGACAAAAAATGAACAGAATACATCAGTGATTTGTAAATGTAGTTTGGTTGAGTTAATGTTACGATGCTTCATGTTGTGTGAATGTTGGGAATACTAAGATGATCTTTGGAAGAGGAACCAGACTAAATGTTGAACCCTGTGAGTAACTGATTTACATCATTAACTTTATTTCTATGAAGCATCTTTAAGAACTAACTCCACTTGTGCTTTTAGAGAACTAAAAAGTGGAAATCATTCAAGCAACATAAAAGTGACATAAAACTGAAAAAAATGACATAAAACTGACATAAAACTGCCCGAAATGTGACAAAAAAGAGACAAAACAATAAAAAAGTGATGAAAAGGCGACAAAAAATAAACACAAATACATCAGTGATTTGTAAATGTAGTCTGGTTGAGTTAATGTTACGATGCTTCATGTTGTGTGAATATTGGGAATGCTAAGATGATCTTTGGAAGAGGAACCAGACTAAATATTGAACCCTGTGAGTATTGATAAATAATAATCTTGTTCGTCACTCAGCGGAGTCGATAAAATGCAACAAAAATGTGCAAAAGCAATTAAAACTTGGAAAGAAGTGTCAAAAAAAGTCAGAAAAATTTTCAATAAAAGTGACAAAAATTGGTGGAAAATTCTGCAGAATTCGTGTAGCCCTAAAAATGACAAAAAAAACAATCTGTGTCTACTACACAATTTTATATTTTAAGATTTTAAAATGAAATTTGGTTCATTTCTTTACTTTTGTTTTTGAATATTCATAAAGAATTCAGAGTAGGAGATAATAAAAGAGAAACTAAAGATGCTGACAGTGAAGGAAATGATTATATATATTTACTTTTATACTTTTATATGAATTATAAATGATTGCAGCTTCTTTAAAAGCTAAATTTACAGGAAAACATTGACCACAGTAACACTAAACGACTTCATGAGACATACATGTTAAGATAAGATGAATGTATCCCCAAAACAACATAAATAAATACAGATATGTTACATTTTTATTTAATTACACTTCACAGATCACAGAAACTGTAATATCTCTAATATATAAATATTATTTTGTTGTTGACAAAAATAAAAGACAAAAATGACAAAAGCATAAAAAATGTCAAATGTCAAAAGCAGCAACGGTCAGAAAGATGTGCAAACTGAAAAAGCGATATTAAAACATTTAATTTCAGACAAACAATAATTTCTTGTTTAAATTGTATGGCTAAGAGGAAAACCGACAAAATTGCAAAGTTGTAAAGATACTAAGTCATAAAAAATGCAGAGTCAATGTTTATGTTGATCACAGATCTGTGATTTATTCTTATTCATTTTATATTAATGTCACATTTCCCTGTTTCTGAATAAGTGAAGTGAGTTTGTGTAGCAGTGTTTTGTGTTGTGTGAATATTGGAACTTACAAACTGATCTTTGGTTCAGGGATCAGACTGAACGTTGAAGCCAGTAAGTCAAGTTGTTTTATTTTGAAAAAGAAATCACTTTTCAACATTGGATAGATTAGTTTAGATTAGATTAGATTAGATTCAACTTTATTGTCATCACACAGGTACAAGGCAACAAAATGCAGTTTAGGTCTAACCAGAGGTGCAATATCAGCAAGTGCAGGATATACAATGGTTCCATAAGTGCAGGACATGGATATGTACTAAATAAATATAGAGATGAATATTATTCTAAACAGACTTTTACGGGTAGATTTGTCCTATGAATATAGTATATAGATAACTGGTATCGAGTAGTTTAGAGCAGCATATCTCCACCAGGCTCCATGTAAATAATCACTACTTTTAGCGTGTATAGAGCAGCATATTTCCACCAGACTCCATGTAAATAATCACTACTTTTAGCGTGTATAGAGCAGCATATCTCCACCAGACTCCATGTAAATAATCACTACTTTTAGCGTGTATAGAGCAGCATATCTCCACCAGACTCCATGTAAATAATCACTACTTTTAGCGTGTATAGAGCAGCATATCTCCACCAGACTCCATGTAAATAATCATTACTTTTAGCGTGTATAGAGCAGCATATCTCCACCAGACTCCATGTAAATAATCACTACTTTTAGCGTGTATAGAGCAGCATATCTCCACCAGACTCCATGTAAATAATCACTACTTTTAGCGTATATAGAGCAGCATATCTCCACCAGACTCCATGTAAATAATCACTACTTTTAGCGTGTATAGAGTAGCATATCTCCACCAGACTCCATGTAAATAATCACTACTTTTAGCGTGTATAGAGTAGCATATCTCCACCAGACTCCATGTAAATAATCACTACTTTTAGCGTGTATAGAGCAGCATATCTCCACCAGACTCCATGTAAATAATCACTACTTTTAGCGTGTATAGAGCAGCATATCTCCACCAGACTACATTTAAATAATCACTACCTTTATCACCGTAAAACACACTTTATTCAAAGTGGACAGAAACTAAATAAAACTACCAAAAGCCGTCTTGGTTCATCTTTCCACTGTTCCAACAATCCCCACTCTGGTCTGGTTGGAATGAACTCTTAATTCACCAATTTACATGTGTAGATATGCTGCTCTATACACGCTAAAAGTAGTGATTATTTACATGGAGTCTGGTGGAGATATGCTGCTCTATATACACTAAAAGTAGTGATTATTTACATGGAGTCTGGTGGAGATATGCTGCTCTATACACACTAAAAGTAGTGATTATTTACATGGAGTCTGGTGGAGATATGCTGCTCTATACACACTAAAAGTAGTGATTATTTACATGGAGTCTGGTGGAGATATGCTGCTCTATACACGCTAAAAGTAGTGATTATTTACTGTCGTTAACTTTAATATTCTTTAATATATCTGTAATGAGTGATGTTCATGAAGGAATAAGTCCTGTAGTTATTGTCCCGATCACATCTGCTGTGTGACTCTTTCTGGGAACAACAAAGTCAGTTTTGGCGAAGGAACTAAACTAACTGTAGAGAACAGTGAGTATGAAGATTATAATTTTAATGCTTTCTGTTTCTGTCAAATCTGCAGTTTCCATAATATAACTTTACATGACTGAGTTCAGTTTATTTGCACAAACCTTTAAGTACAAAAACAAGAAATTACAATGCAGCAGAGGAAATACACCTCTCCTACACTTATACTAAAGAAAAGAAACAAAATAACAGATAAACACACATGTCAGCATAACCCACATATATATATATACGTGTGTATACATATATATATATATATATATATATATATATATATATATATATATATATATATATATATATATATATATATATATATATACATACTGTATATGTATATATGTGAAGTTATTGTTGAGTAATAATCTCTGAGTTATTGTTGAGAGCAGTAACTCTGTGCGACTCAGACTGGAGCCGGAAAACTAGTTTTCGGTGAAGGAACCCAGTTATCTGTGGACTCCAGTGAGTACAATGTTATATTTTTAAGTATCTCTGCAGTTTTTACATGTTAAACAGTCTAAAGATTCAAATACACTTCTTTTTGTGGGTCAGGTGCAGAGGTCAAAAGGTCAAAGTTTCCAGAACCACTTGCTAAAAACGTCCCGCACACTGTCCATTATGCATGGAAATACTTTATTTCTCAACGTTAAACATTGTGAAATAAAATATTTACATGTGAATGAAACAGTCTGAAAAGAAAACAGAATTCATATCTTCATCTGCCAAAAAAAACACATTAAACATTCACAATATTCGATTTACATCTCCACTGAAAAAGTTTTCTAAATTAATAAAACCATGTTATTGAGTTTATATCTGAGGTTATTAGAGCTTAAATATTTTGAGTAACGTTATCTTGTATTTTGCTTTATTTTTACTAATCCAGCCAACTCAAATATCTTCGGTAAAAGTAACTGAAAAATATTAAATTGAAAAATTTTAAGTATTAAAAACTCAGTATTTTGCATTTTAAGTTTTACATATTTATTTCAAAGCATTCAGGTGCATGTATATATGACCTAAATGTGAAACCCTTAGTCTTTATGAGTAGATTTGTTATTTATCTCAAATAATCAACAATAAAAGAAGACGAGAAGAACACAGACGGACAAATCAATTTGTCAAAATCGACTGATTTGAATCTACTTTTTGCTTCAGAAATATCTCTGAGTTAATTTTCTATTTTCATAAAGGATGAGCACTTGTTCCTTGAGACAAAAATCTATCTGCTCTTTTATTCATATTATATTCATAAAACCAAATCACATAAACCAACAAAATCTAAGAAGCCACACAGTGTTTTAGTCTTAACTCTCGTGTTGTCTCCACCGTCGGACCCTCTCGTCTCCCCCGTGACTTATTCTGGGTTTTAAAAACAATTCTAAAATAACATTTTACTTCATAATCTATTAACAAATATTTTTTTTAATTTTTTGTCATAAGGTTATAATTTATGTTAAAAATCATATAATATAAATGCATGTTTATCACAGGATATAAGGTAAGGCCGTTGATTTCAGGTAGAAAAAATTTAACTTGGACTGTTTTTCTTCTTTAAATTTGAAATGGGTTAATTTGACCTAACATTTCAAAAACGTCTTTCATTAGAGCCTGAAATTCATTCACATTCGTAGGCATTTTTTGAATAATCACTTATGATTTATGATCTGTGATCTATGATTTGAGTCTTGTGAGTGGCTGATAGTTATTGTTCAGATCAATCTGTCAGTGTGACTACGTCTGGAAACTGGAAGATCATTTTTGGAAATGGGATGAAACTAACTGTAGAGAGCTGTGAGTATTACCAATACACATCTGTCAAATGAAACATTATTCCATGTGCGCCATGCTGGCGATTGTTCGGAGTTAAAGCCATTATTTCCTGAATTATGGAAATAATGATATTGTTTTTTTGGGCCCTTTAGAAAACCATCCCAACGTTAATGTCTCCAGTAGGTTTGTAATTCAACAATGACTCAAAAGAGGAACAAATAATTACACTTTCATTCAAATTTTGTGTCTGAAAGTTGAATCATTTGCAGATGATGCAGTTCAATTTGTTGCAGCTTCATGACTGTGAAAATTATGCTTTGAATTAGGTTTTTTAAGGAAGATTTAACCTGTTTGTGTTGTTATACATCATCTGGGATGGCATGGATATGGTTTTGGGTTATCAGTTATTGTTATTGATTTATACAGTTATTGATAATTGTTCTGTACGGTCAGTGAAATGAGTCACGTTTGAGCCTTTTTCCTGCACGTGCTTTAAATATTAGCATTGGCTGATTTTCATAAAAGATCCTGAAGAATCCTGAAGAATGTTATAGAATCTGCTGGATGTAGTGACACAGCAGCTGCTTGGTAGCTGCTGTCTGGAGGGTTTGCGTTGCTGTGTGTGTCGCAGTGTGACTAACTCTTTTGGGAAACTCGTCTTCGGTTCAGGCACAAAACTCACGGTTGACTCAAGTAAGTTAACATTAACCTCATACTGAATATCTCATTTTTAGTGCTTTTATTGCTGAAATATAAACTTGAAATTTCACATATACGCATGCCAACAAACCTTGTCATCAGAAAACAACGGGACAAAAATGTCATAGAAAGTAACAAAAATGTCATAGAAAGTAACAAAAATGTCATAGAAAGTGACAAAATGTCATAGAAAAGGACACAAACGTCATACAAAGCAATAAAAACATTGAAGAAAAGTGTCAAAAACAGACAGAAAGTTAGTAATTTACTCAATTACTTTGTCTACCTCATACTGTGATGAATCTCTCTTTTCATACAACAAATTTGTTGTACCTTTAATTTGATTTATATCCTAGTTATTGATTTGTGTAGCTTGGTTTAAGTAGGAGCAGTTGTTGTTAAAGTCATCTCCACTGTGAGAGACTGGATCAGGAAACTTTAAGCTGCTTTTTGGAGAAGGAACCAGACCGACTGTAGAAACCTGTAAGTGTCAATAACTCGCATAATTAAAACTAAATTGAGACAAATGCGTTAGTTCTCAGCACCAAAACCGGATTCCCTCTGCTTAGGAAAGAGATTTTATTTGCAAAAAGACCGATGTGCAAAATATGTTCAATGCTTTTACATCTTAATCATTCATTTGCATTAGTTTGTATTAAGTTGTGTAATTAGAGTTAATTGTAATTAGAGTTCATTGAAGCAGAAGTCGTTCTTGTTAAGCTCAGATTAGCTGTGTGACACGATCAGGAAACCTGAAACTGGTTTTTGGAGAAGGAACCAGACTGACTGTAGAAACCGGTGAGTAGGAATAATTCATTACTCTTAATTTTAAATTCACTTTATTTTGTATTTTCAGTCTCACAGCATAAGATTATTTTATGTAATTCATTTTATTTTATTAGAGTGCAAACACACTTTTTAAAAAATGTTTTAAACTGTACTTGGTAAATACTGGTTTTCCATTTTAGTTTCCATTAAATTTGATCCTCGGTGGATTTAAAGGTCTTTATTGGGTAATGCACAGTACTTTCATGCAATCCGAAGACTCTTTAAATGCTTTTTGTTGCACATTTACACCCAGTTATGTCTAAAATAGGAATCTAATCCGAGTGTGTGCAGATGAGGGGTCACTGTAGTTATTGTTCTGAGCAGAAACCCTGTGTGACTGGCTCTGGGGGGGCAGCCTGGAAAATACTGTTTGGGAAAGGAGTCAGACTATCTGTCGAGGCCAGTGAGTATCATAACACTTTAATATTTACTTATTAGAGTATATTAGCTCTTCATTATCGCACATGGTGAACGTCAGATTGTTGGAACAGCCTATTAAATATATCTAAGCACATTAAATATTAGTGTTATTCATAGTGAAAGGTAAAGATCTTTTCTTGACATACTGCATAATAATATTTACCTTCAACACAAAGCTCACTAAACATGTTGGGATCAGAAAAAGGAATTTTGAAAATGAAAAAAATGAAAATAATGTGTAGCTTCAGTTATAAATACAGAACGTTGGAAAAAAACTTGAAAAAACATTTAAAAGAAACATCCAAATTTCTTTTATGAAATGAAAAAAACTTCAAAAATGTCAGAAAAAGACTAACTTCCTCACCAGAGGACTTTTCTTACACATACATTTATATATTTTAGTACCTTTATGTTTCATTGTTTTATCCCCATTCCAGTTAAGTTAACTCCCTGAAGATCTTGAGTTAATATGAATATTATAACATGAATCCATTCAGAGTCTCCAGCTGGGTGTAGGTTTCTGTGCTGAGATTGGTTAGAGTGTGACTGGTTCTGGACTTAGTAAACTCATCTTTGGCTCGGGCACTACTCTGACAGTACACTCCAGTAAGTACTTTAATACTCAGCATTTCTTTTTTAGTTTGGCATTACGTGTCTGTGTGTATTTATGCAGACTTATGCGGACACATAAATACAAATTCCCAATAGCACCATGTGTTTCTGGCCATAGGTGAAAGACTGCAGTCAGCACGACATACAGAATATCACTCTGGGTGCATTAGGATGATAGGGGGTGAGAGGATAAATGATAATGAACACTCCTCTAATTCATGGGAAGATGCACATCTGCTAATTAACAGCTACAGCAACAAAAAAAATCTAAATATTCAATTTGAGTTGGCACACATATATATATATATATATATATATATATATATATATATATATATATATATATATATATATATATATATATATATATATATCCTTTAGGAATTCTTTGCAGTGACAAATTAAAGGTAGAGTGAAAATTAACATTTAACTCAAAGAAATGTATGTAAAAAATATATAAAATATATAAAAAATAACAATTAAGCAAAATATGATAGGAAAAATGATAAATAATAAGCAGGATTTCTTGCCTTAGTTTCTGTCACCAGACGAGTGGCAGTGTGAATAATCAGGGGATAAATAAGCTTTATTTCAGCAGTGGGACCAGACTGACTGTTGACTCTGGTAAGATTCATATTTTCATGATTTAATATTTACAAATGTTTTGATTCAGAGTTTTAATACACACACAGCAATAGATAAGATGTGTAACATACTGCCGGGCTGCACTAAATATCCTTCATTTATTCTGATTGCATTCTACACTTTATTCACAAAACCTATTTTTATGCTTTTTTATAATAACATTTACACTACACTACATTTTAGCCAATATATGTAGATATACAGTCATATTTAACTACATATGTGGCCTAGAATACAATGATACACGACATTAGGCAAGTGGAAAAACTGGCTTAGTCTATTATTTATTAGGTTCCTATGTATAAAGTACTAGGTTCCTAGGTATTGAGTATTAAGTATTAGGTTCCTAGGTATGAAGTATTAAGTATTAGGTTCCTAGGTATGAAGTATTAAGTATTAGGTTCCTAGGTATTGAGTATTAAGTATTAGGTTCCTAGGTATGAAGTATTAAGTATTAGGTTCCTAGGTATTGAGTATTAAGTATTAGGTTCCTAGGTATTAAGAGGGCGATTGTTATTGCACATTGGCCTATTGCACAAGTTAATAACATACTGATATAGATTACACAATGCCCCATTTTATTGGTTGCTTTATTGGACAGATTGTCCCTTTAAAATTATCTAGAAATGACTCTGGTGACTACAGAGTCCGTGTCTGGGTTTCTGTCTCATGATTTCTCAGAGTGTGACAAACTCTGCAGCATCCAAACTCATCTTTGGATCTGGCATCACACTCACAGTCGTCTCCAGTAAGTAATACGAGACTTATTATAAAATCTATATCTGGAGTTGTTCTGACATCCAGTTCTTTCATTCTAATTTCTCAGACACAGGAGCGATGAAGTATGACGATTAGACACAAAAACCATAACGCAGCCACTATGCATCTTTTATTACTCACACGTCTTTATTACTCACATTTGTTCAGCTGGACGTCATTTTTCTACAAATATCTGCAGGAATTAAGAATCAAATGATGTTATTTAGTGTAATGGTTTCACCTCACATCATAATTTGCAAATAGAAATGTCTATTTTGCTGTAATTAGTGTATCTTGGTAATCAAAAGAGTCCATGTAGTTATTGTTGAGGTCAGGTCGTCTGTGTGACTGCTGGAGGAGACAGGAGGCTCATTTTGGGAAAAGGGACCAGACTAAGAGTAGAAAGCAGTGAGTATTAAATAGCATTACATACAGTATTACATAGCATTACATACAGTATTACATAGCCATGACATACCTTACAATATTAAATTTCTGATTTATTTGAAGCATTACTTTAAAAATCTCTTTTCACAATTCATGTGATTATGGAACAGTAGAAGCCACATAAAGGAAAATGCAAATTCAACATGAACTTAAAAGCCATTAATATGTGTAACAGAACCCTGTAATCAGACAGTTATATAGAGTCCGTCAATAAAAATACAAACTAAGTGTCACACACACACAAATGTACAAAAAAGTGGGAAAAACGTTTTAATAACACAGGAAAAAGTCAATTGAAGCAACCAAAACTGCAAAAAAATGACAACAACATTGTGGAAAAAAGTGCATTAAAAAAGAGAACCTCTACTGTAAATTGTTCAAGCTAAAGCAACCCTCACATGTTTTATAATATACCAAATTAAAATTACACTAAGGTCTGTTAGTTTAAAGGACTTTTTACTTATACCTCCCTGTTGAAAAGGCAGATATTAAAGAGACATTTCTGGGTTTTATTCATTGATATTAGATCATTTTAATTGGAGAATCCATTATTTTAACCACCTTTGCTCCAGAGCAACTAACTTTATGAATTACGTTACAAAATAATAGTAATTTAAAGTCTATATATCACTCAGTCTGATGGTTTGTTGCCTTTTTTTGGTTTTGATGTGGTGAAAACTCTGCTCACCTGAGAGCTGACAGAGTTTTATGTAGCTGGACTCTTACTGTGTGAATGGCTTTGGCAACAAGATCATCTTTGCTTCTGGCACAAAACTCACCGTTGAGTTAAGTAAGTTCCTTTATTCTGTTCATTTAACGCTGATTTGGTTCTACACCAACAACTTTAGGACTGTACACTCCCTTCCACGCTTGGAATCGGGACATTTCTTGCCTTTTGTGTTCTTTTGTATACATGTTCACATACTACTTTGATGTTTTTAGTCATATGTAGCAGTTGTTATTTTCAAAAATACAAAAAACTTACAAAGACATAAAATAAAGTCCATCCACTTACAAACTAAAGAAATCCCGATTCATATAAAAGTATGTTTTAAAAAATGCCAATATAGGTTGTCTTGGTGACCAGTGGCATATCAACTCAAATTAGATCTGCAATATGACTGGGCAAGGTATCCATACAGGGATGTTATGTATAAAATAATAAGAGTATATGTGATCCTTTCAAGGGGAATACATGAATCTGACTTCCGACTTTTGTAAGAAACATCTTTAGGAAGTTTCTCAAATTAGCTTTAATGGTTGTAACATCCCAACATGGTTGTTCTCATCTTTAAATGGAAATCCTTTCAAGCTAAATGAGAAAGTCTTGATGAGGAACTAGTTGTTGTGGTTGATCTCACGGTTTACGCGCCTGCCTTTCTTGTTGTGTGACTAACTATGGAAACGCAAAACTCGTCTTTGGTTCTGGGATGAAACTCAAAGTTGAGTCAAGTAAGTTATTTTATTAGTTTGCAAGAAATGATGGTTGATGTAACATAACTCTCCACACTCAGCTGTGTTATCGTCATCGTTTCATTTCTAAAAAACTACATTGTTGTTTGCGCATGTCTTGAATATTTAAGTTAGTGGTACTCATGTGTAATCTCAATGACTTTTAGCCAGTGAAGTTAATAATCCATAAACATCAGAGACTATATGAATTCTTTAAAAGCCGCCGAGGAGCTGAGTAGGGAAGCTAACCCCCAACGCTCTTACTGTTAATGATCCAATGACTTTGGTTTTGTAGTTTATTTTGAAGGCTGCGTACCCAATAATCTCCATAAGAGTACAAAAGAGTAAAAAGGCATCCGAATTAGGGCTGCACGATATAAGAAAAAAACAAACTGCTGGTTGAGCTTAAAACAAATGAAAGGGAATCATTTCTCTTTAACTGGACAGATTGAACGTTGAATTGATTATGAAAGGCACCAGTAAACAGAATGACAGTTACATTTTAACCCTCATGTTGTCCTGGGGTCAAATCTGACCCGTTTTCAGTTTTTTTAATCACGAAAAATGGGCCGTCGAAATAAATGCTGAAAATGTCAACATTAGAAATATCAAATAACTGGAAAAAAAACATCTAAGAAAGCACCCACAACATTGAAAAAGCGAGAAAAAGGTTGGGAAAAGTGATAATGGTGTTGAAAAAACTCTTTTTTTTTTCATGGTTGATGGGAAGACAACACAAGCGTTAAAGTGCAGTTTTCTGCTGATATTTAGTTTCAACTAACACAAAAAATCTCTGTGTCTTCTGTGATGTCTTCATTGCGCCAGTTGATATCGTGATGATGATAAAGATATGCTGTGCATGTACTGTGCAGCCTTAGAACGAACAGTGTCCAAAGGTCGTCATTAACCCTCGGGTCTAATCTGACCCTTTAAAAAATATCTATATCTGAAATCTGAGTTTCTTTTTAACCAAATTACCATAAAATGGATTCCTTACAACGATCTCTTTCATTCCTCTGATCTTAACTATTAGTCAAAATAATTCATAATTTCTGCTTTTTTAACTCAAATATTAGGTATAAATCTATATAAATGAGGGTTATTGACCATGAATTCCAAAAAGTATAAAACTAGTAAGGTGGTAGTAGTGGAAACTTAAAAAAAAGTCTGGAAAAGGGATGAAAATGTCCAATTTATGTCTGTTTTTTAACCCGGCAGACAACACGAGGGTTAAAAACAACAAAAATAAGACTGTCCCTGTCAACCTTTTGGTTTCTTTGAATGAATGAATTGATACTATAAATAAAATTGTATTGAAATTGAATTAGTTTCTTTGCTAAAGAACGTAAGTGACCAAAAGAGATTGAACAATAAAAGCCGATGGCTGGCTCTTAATGTGGAGACGGTGTTGGTCTCGGGGTTTACGTGCTCGGGTTTCTTACTGTGTGACTGGAAACTCCAACGCTAAGCTCCTCTTTGGTTCTGGCACCAACCTTCTAGTTGAATCAGGTACCATGTTTTCTTCCTTTGTGAGAAATGATAGTTGATTTAATATGACTCAGCTTTTTATACCTTGTTCTACGGTTTATGAAATATTCATAATAAATATCAGCCTGCGTAGTTGTGCGCCAAACTAAAAAGATAGAAACTTGTTTTTCAAACTGCAATCATCCACTCAAAGCAGAATTTGGCAGATTTGGCCAACAACAGTGTTGATTTTCAGGAAGACAACACAAGGGTTGACTGAATGAAGTAACATGACTTTTCTCAGATCAAATGATTGTATTTGTTGGTTTTCTCTTTAAGATTCCTAAGTGCTATTCATTTATTATGTGGAATTGCATTTTTTATTGAAAAAAATCACATTTTCTTAAAGAAAATCCCATAAAACACCCGTCAATAAGTGCACCAGAATCTTCCCCGAAGCTGGAGACAACACTGCTGGGAACAAGAACAATCTAACATCTCCTGATTGAAAAAGACTAAATGTAATTACAATAACACAAACGAGTGAGTGCACCTTTCATATCTGAGTATTGATAACTTGTAGGAAGAAAACCCAAAAACCCAAAGCTTGAGCTCGGGTTTTTGTCCCGTAGCTGAGAACTGTGTGACTGACTCTGGACTCAAAAAGTTCTACTTTGGAAGAGGAACCATATTAGTTATCGAACCCAGTGAGTCAAAAACCTTTATTTATCTATATATATATATATATATATATTTATCTATAACTTTAAGCAAAGAGTTGGGGGTAAAAATTTGCCTATCATCATATCTTATTGGGGTAAAAATTTTCCTATCATCATATCTTATTGGGGTACAAAGAAGCGTATCATCAGCATACAACTTCTCCAAAGTTTTCAACGCTTCTGAAGCAAAACCACAAATTTACCAAAAGGAAATACATAAAAATCATGTAGTTGTGAAGTATACGAGTTTGTAAAGGAGGTTCTGAGTTATTGATTAGCCTTCCTGAGCCGTGTGACTGCGAGCGGTTTCCAAAAACTCCATTTTGGATCAGGAATAAAACTCCTCGTCCACGGCTGTGAGTAAAATCAGTTTTTATTCATTTTGTCCTTTAAATCTTATGAGAACAAGAAATTTCATCATTGGAGAAACTGTTTATGAAGATTTTAGTTTATTGTCTTGTAGAAAAATCTGAAAAAAGACAGGATTTCAAAACAGGGTCATTAGCTGTTATATGTGAACATTAACAAATACACATGTTCTTTGATTACACATTTTCAAATTTGAACATAAATCTACAAAAAGATCACATTTCACTTTCAAAACATTACCAACAAATCTATAATTCCTCCAAAAGAACTGATTCAACACTTATTCATTTCACTATCATGTAAAGACATGAGGAAAAATCATGTAAGAGATAAGAATCATGATTTTTATTGTATGTATTTTCATTGAAATTATGAATTTAGCCGCTCAGCGAGTTTTTCAACAGGAATTTGATGCATCCATTTGTAACAATGATCCAAATCTTACCCCTAATTCATATAAAAACAACATTTAAGGCTTGTGTTGGTCTGATAATGGTCCAAAGAAGAGTTTTAGCACTAAATGCTAATTATTTTATTCACTTTTCCCCTTAATGTAACTGAGGCTGTGAAAGACGGATGTAATAATTCAAATGAAGGATTTTGTTCCTTGGTGTATTTGCGGTGACGCGTGACACTGTGTGAATTATGCAGCCGACAAACTGGTTTTTGGATCTGGCACGAAGCTGACAGTTCACACCAGTAAGTACAAGTTACAAAATAGACTGTAACAAATTTAACGTCAAAGTTACAGTAACTTACTGTAACAATTCTCCAGCAAGTTACTGGGAATTCTTTTTACAGTAAAGGTACTAAAGGTACTTCATTTACAGTATTTAATGCATTCATTGTAAAATACAAAACAAACACAACATAAGATAAAAAAGTAAAAATACAGTAGTTTATATATAAATAGTATACATATCATAAGTTAAAAAAGTTAAAAACGTTGATTAGAAATCGCCAACAAAAGTGTTGATTTTAATTTTTACGGGAAGTCAACACGAGGGTTATTTCATATATCATTATATTACAATTGTCAGTGTTGTTTTTAATATTTTTTTGGGGGGGCAATGTGATTTCTGCCTATGACAACAGATTATAACTCGTAGTTATTTGTAAAAAGACAAAGTGCAACGAAGGTTTCTGTAACGGGGTTAGTTACTGTGTGAATAACAACTTCCGAATCTTCTTTGGCTCTGGAGTCAGAGTGCTTGTCCTGCTACGTAAGTGTGTTCGTTATTCAAAAGTTACACAGATCACATGAAGCGTAACGCAGCACGGATCTTTTCTGTGTTAAAAACCTAATTCGAGAACGTACTGTGTTGCAGAAGCTAACTGGTATTAACATCTAATTTTAATATCTTACAAACTTCAACACAACCTTATTCAGTGCTCTGAGTGCAATACTTTCTCATGTTAGTTAATTCAAACACTTTAACAACAGGTTAAATTAATGAAAATGTAAAAGTCTTTTTTAAATGTGCGTTCAGTCAGTTTTTGCTGCCAGATAAATCGTTGTGTGAACAACAACATCCGGACATCATTTGGATCTGGAATTAAAGCTGTTATTCTGACGAGTAAGTGTAAGACTGTATTTTAGTTGTAATTGAACTCATATTTACATGTATACACATATATTAGGGGGGTGGCAGTAGCTCAATCCGTAGGGAGTGTGGACTCCTAGCTGGGGAGACAAATATAGCGCTGGAACAAAACTAGCTGTCAAAAAAAGTGAGTTATTAAATATAATTTACGGAAACTAAATAAAACTACCAAAAGCGGTCTTGGTTCATCTTTCCACTGTTCCAACAATCACCACTCTGGTCTGGTTGGAATAAACTCTTAATTCACACATTTACATGTAGAGATATGCTGCTCTATACAGGCTAAAAGTAGTGATTATTTACATGGAGTCTGGTGGAGATATGCTGCTCTATACACGCTAAAAGTAGTGATTATTTACATGGAGTCTGGTGGAGATATGCTGCTCTATACATGCTAAAAGTAGTGATTATTTACATGGAGTCTGGTGGAGATATGCTGCTCTATACACACTAAAAGTAGTGATTATTTACATGGAGTCTGGTGGAGATATGCTGCTCTATACACACTAAAAGTAATGATTATTTACATGGAGTCTGGTGGAGATATGCTGCTCTATACACACTAAAAGTAGTGATTATTTACATGGAGTCTGGTGGAGATATGCTGCTCTATACACGCTAAAAGTAGTGATTATTTACATGGAGTCTGGTGGGTTTGGTGATGGTGATTTCTGTTTCATGTTAAACTAAAAGGATCTTACTCCTTAACTAAAAGGTCTATCTCTGTAGGGATCCATCCCATAATGTTGTCACACACTTAAAATAATAATCTGAGTGTGTCAGCGGTGGAGAGTTCGCAGCTTTTTTAGAGTGTGTTTTAATCACAGTGTGTCTGTGAGTGACGATTGCTCTTGTTTCTTCATCTGTTCAATCATAATCACACACATCGAACAAAGCGAGCCAAAAAACCTCGTTAGTGATGTCAGAGCATTATTTTTTGTGTTTATGAGTTATCCTTTTGTGTTTTTCAGCTGAGGATCTCGAGCCATCCTACTACAAACTTGAAGATAAAAATACATCCGACACGGCATGTCTGGCCACGTCGTTCAGCAGAAGCCAAAAAGCAGAGTTGGCATTTCCGGATCTCTTCAACAACAAGACACCGGCTGTCCGGATATCAGGCGACTCTGTCTACAACCAGGTGGCCATCTTATCTAATGAGGCTCAAGAGAGGAAATGTGTTGATGGTAAGTGTGAACTGTCTGATTAAATCATTTTTATCATAAAAGTACAGAATCAGGCTTTCAACTGGTTATAGAAATTAGATTATATAAAACTTCATTCATCCCAGAGTGGGAAATTCCCTTGTTACAGCAGCAGTTCTACAGTAAAAAGCAAAAAAACAAACACGTTAACACACAAACAGGCAAACAACAGACAATGGGCAAAAGGTATAGAATGAATGTAAAGTACATTAAATAAAAGGTAATGTAGTGTGTGGCTGCCATAGTACAAAAAAAGTGGTAAAGTAGTAAATAAGGGTAGTAAAATACCCAAATGGAAAAAAGGTAAATCAAAATCTTTATTTTCTTTGTTTTGGTGGTTTGAAACCAGTGTCCCCCCTCCACACACACACACACACACACACACACACACACACACACACACACACACACACACACACACACAGACAGACACACACAGACACACACACAACCCCCCCATTCTCTGTCATAACTAATAATCACCTGTTTTGTCTTAAATCTTCCAGCGGAGAATAGATCTCCATTTAAGACCTGTAAGGACTCTCTGACACCAGGTTAGTATTAATCTCACTGAACAGCTTTAAGACTCGTGATGATGATGATGATGATGATGATGATGATGATGATGATGATGATGATGTGTCTGCAGATCCGAAAGTGAACTTTGTGACTCTGATGGTCCTTGGCCTCAGGTTGCTCTTCCTTAAGACCGTGGTCTTCAACGTCCTGCTGACGGTGCGGCTGTGGATCAGTCAGTGTGAGTACTACGTCACGTGGTCCAGATCTACACAGTCTCTACCCAGTTATTATATCTAATATATATAATTATATGCTGTATATCCTATAACTACCAAATTATAATTCCCCAAAATAACATGATTGATTCTACACAACGCTCTTTGCCAAGTACAAATCTCTACTTTCATTAATTTTGGGGCGTCTTATTCAATTTTATAGCATTTGAAACCAAATTGAAGTGTTTTTGAAATAGTATTGAGAGTAAAAGTTGACATATTCCAGTCTGTGATTATCATCAACATCCATTCCTTTAATTTTAGTCTCAATAATTCCTAATTTCTGCTTTTCTAACTCAAACATTAGGTATAATTTCCTATAAATGAGCTTTATTGACCATAAATTCCCAAAATAACTGAAACTAAAGTTAATAAGTTAGTGTTACTACTACAAAGTTCTCTACTGGTCGTTCTGTCTTAGCTGTAAAAGAAAAACCTGTGTCTTTAGATAGGCTCTGGTCCTGACCTGGGACCTGGGACCTTAAACCTGGGACCAGGGACTTTAAACCTGGGACATAGTCGCCGATAAGAAACCAGCATTTAAGGCGGTATGGAATCAGCATCGCAGGAGCTTAATGTCACGGACAATGGTTCAGTTCAGTCGAGTCGAACTTCAGAGACGTACCCTGAAGACATCTGATAGGTTGATATTTCTGCTTGTAAGAGTTAAAATGCAGTGATCCAATCAGAGGGAGCTTTCAGGGCAGAGTCAGCAGGAAGTGGACCCTAGGGTGCAGGAACAGATCAGAGTGTGTAAACCAGTGGAAGTGTCTCACTAAAAGGAGACGGGTCAAAGGTAACTGTCTCACAGAAATAGATTAACTGTCCACTGTGGGACAAAAAGACTGTTAGAGACACAGTTATTCTGATGTCCACTGGTCTCTGGTAGAGACGTCCACGTGGACAGAGTCGTCCACAGGGTCCTGAAAGGTTGTCCACTGTTAGAATAAAGCTGCAAATGATCTGAGTCCCTGGACTCGTCTTCATCATCGTCTCCTGATCTCAGCCCTTTATCAACATCCTGGTCCCTGGGGGTGTCACATTCATTAAAAAGCCTTTCACGTTTTATTTTGTAGGACGTCTGCAGACCTTGGGCGGAGGAAGATGACGGAGGAAGATGATGGAGGAAGATGATGGAGGAAGATGATGGAGGAAGATGACGGGGTCCACGCGACCACTTCCTGATGACTTGAATGAAGCGTCCCTCGTCTTCATCTTCGTCTCTTTCATGTATATAACAGCAGCTGTTGATTTTGTTTTTTAAACTTTATTGTTTTGGAGACACCCCGTGTGTGTGAGCGGCGTTGCTTCCTGTCCTGCTGATGTACATATCACTGTCTGTTGATTTAACTCTGTGTTGAAATATAATACAAGATATTCTAAATAAAGACGACAGACTGAACGACTGAGTCTGGACTACTTCCTGTTTGAACCAGTCCGGGAGGAAGACCCTGAGAGGAAAACTACAGTAAAAGTACACGTATAGTACCAGGAAATGACTTTGGTCAAAGTTAGTCACCATATTTACGGCTGCTAAAGCATCTAAAGTCATTTTTAGAGGAAAACCATCATTTTAATATTTGGACTTTTCTCAACTCTTCTATTGGGAATAAAAACGTCCCAAATTCATATTTACGTGTTTATTTTACTCCACTTTGTGTATTTGCACCTGCAGATTTCTCAGCATAATGCCTCATTAACATGTCTTAACATAGAATTTCAGAAAACTTTTAATACTAAAAGATATGTCTTAATGTAAGTAATGAACTGGGGGTCTCTGTTCTATTCACCTGTAATATCTGATATTATATTATCTAAATCTCTAAAGGCCTCAGACTCCGAGTCCCAAATCTCCTCTCCAGCACCAAGCTGTCCTACATATATTATATATATTATAAATATATGATGTATATTATATTCTGAAGGCAATTTGTTCAAATATCCTTCACAGCCTAGTTTATGTAACATTTTATACAAAAAACTGTTTCTTGTGTCTGTTGACACCATATTCAGATTTTTGTAATAATAATAATAATAATAATAATAATAATGTATCCTTTATTAGACCCACAAGGGGAAATTACAACTCACACTCTATTGTTATTACACACATTACACACAGGCCTGAACTAATGCCCCCCCCCCGTATAAACCTTGGACTCTAATATAATAATATTTCACCAGAATAAAAGAAGAAATTGAACCTGGCTTTTTACAATGTTCAGATTTCTGCTCTGATATTTAACAAGATAAAGCTTAATTTGCATATTTAAACATTAAAATCCAGAAAACTTGTAATAGAAAAGATATTTGTTTTATGGTAACTAATCAACAGGCAGGATGGACCCCGGGCCGCTGCCCCAGCTGAGCCACCCGGGCGCCCAGGTCCTCCTCGAGGCAGCGGCCCGGGTTCGACCCCCTTCATGTCTTCACCTGGCAAAATAATCTTTAAAGATATAAACAGAAACAACATTTTCATTTGTTTTTCTGTGTGTGTGTATGTGTGTGTGTGTGTGTGTGTGTGTGTGTGTGTGTGTGTGTGTGTGTGTGTGTGTGTGTGTCTCTGTGTGTGTGTGTGTGTGTGTGTGTGTGTGTGTGTGTGTGTGTGTGTGTGTGTTCAGATTACCTCCTAACTCGTCCTTTTCATGTAAAGATCAGAACAAGAAGAGAAGTTTCAGAAATTAACGACCCCAAAAAAACAATTCAAACATCTCGTCTCCGCGGCTCCTGATTGGCTCAAAATAAAATAATTCAGCTGAGTTGTCAACACACACACACACACACACAGACACACACACACACACACACACACACACACACAGAGACACACAGACACACACACACACACACACATACACACACACCCTGTGGGAGACCCTGTTTAGATGATTCCTTCAATACATATATAAAAAAAAAAGATTATATTTTGGGGCTTCTCCCTTTATTATAGTGTCAGTGCATAGACGTGAGGGGGTGTGTGTGTGTGTGTGTGGGGGGTGAAACACAGCAAAGGTCCGCAGGTCGGATTTGAACCCGCACCACAGCAGGACCCCCACTCCCCCGCCCATTGCATTGCTAACTTAAATATCTAAATTCATCCTTCACTTTGAAAGAGTTCCTCACACAAACAGGAAACACAGAGAATCTCACACACACACACACACATACAGAGACACACACACACACACAGACACACACACACACTGTTTGCAGGGTACACTAAGATGACACAGCTTTATTGCTTTATTATTTAAAGTGACACACAGACACCAAAACACCGTTCTGCTTTACACACACACGTGATTCAGATGGACCTCCTGACCTCCTGACCTCCTGACCTCCTGATCTCCTGATCTCCTGATCTCCTGACCTCCTGACCTCCTGACCTCCTGATCTCCTGATCTCCTGATCTCCTGATCTCCTGACCTCCTGACCTCCTGATCTCCTGATCTCCTGATCTCCTGACCTCCTGACCTCCTGACCTCCTGATCTCCTGATCTCCTGACCTCCTGACCTCCTGATCTCCTGATCTCCTGATCTGGGTCTCTGCACCAAACACGACACTCGGACATAAAGTCACATGTCTGACGTTACAAATGGATCTCCATGATCTGATTGGCCGGTACGTGGGCCGGCTGGCCAATCACCTCAATGGTCACCACTTCAATCAGGAAGGAAGAACTATGAGAGGACCCCAGGACCAGAACACCTCTTTCTTTCTTTCTTTCTTTCTTTCTTTCTTTCTTTCTTTCTTTCTTTCTTTCTGCAATCTTTCTTTTTCGGTTTATTGTTTTTTGTTCAGTCCAATGGAAACATATCTACTGTGAATATGATGCTATGACTTGTATGGTGAAAAACATGGTGTGTGTGTGTGTGTGTGTGTGTGTGTGTGTGTGTGTGTGTGTGTGTGTGTGTGTGTGTGTGTGTGTGTGTGTGTGTGTGTGTGTGTGTGTGTGTGTTTTATGAACCCATCTTCCATGTATTTGTATGTCAGTGGATGGAGAACCAACACGGTTCTGTCCTAATACTGGACCGGCTTCACATCCGTCCCTCAGACCAGAAACCAAAACAGAGTCCCCACTCAGCCGTTACACTGAGTATTACACTGAGTATTATACTGAGTATTATACTGAGTACTATACTGAGTACTATACTGAGTATTATACTGAGTAGTATACTGAATATTATACTGAGTATTACACTGAGTATTACACTGAGTACTATACTGAGTACTATACTGAGTATTATACTGAATATTATACTGAGTATTACACTGAGTATTACACTGAGTACTATACTGAGTACTATACTGAGTATTATACTGAATATTATACTGAGTATTACACTGAGTATTATACTGAGTATTACACTGAGTATTATACTGAGTATTATACTGAATATTATACTGAGTATTATACTGAATATTATACTGAATATTATACTGAGTATTATACTGAATATTATACTGAGTATTACACTGAATATAAGGTCAAAGGTCACATTGATTGAAAGCAGTAAAAGTGCAGATATTTAACCCTCGTATCATATTCAGGTCAAATTGAGCCATTTCACATTTTAACAAGAAGAGAAATGGTCCCAGTTCCATGTTTTCTACCTGAAATCAGCACCTGACCTTATTTCCTGAGATAAACATGTATTCCTGACTCAGAACATTATTCTGGATATGACACTTATGTTGTTTCCATGGTGATTTTTAAAATGAATTATAACCTGATGATAAAAACGAACCCCACTTCCATCTTTAATAGTGTTCTAGTAGAGACTGATTCATTCCCTGAACATAGATGTTATCTCAGCTGCTGGAAACGGAGATAAAGATGATATTTGTTGATAGATTATGAAGGAAACTCTTATTTCAGGTGTTTTTAAAACCCTGAATACGTCCCGAGGACACAAGAAGGTCCCGACAGTGAAGACACCACCCGGGTTAAAGAACCAGAAGCATTAGAGGAGATTAAATAAATAAATACATACAAGGAGAGAAACGTAAACTTTAATATTAATTATTTTAACATAAATATGAATCTCTCTGGTTCATCACTCTCTAGACTTTTTTTTATTTTTTCGATATGTGTCATCCTGTGGGGGTGTTGGTATCTGCGATGTGATTGGCTGCTGCTGCTGCGGCTGGAAACTCTTCTGCTCTGTTCCAGGATGTGGTCGCTCGCTGCAGCGTCACAGGCGGGGGACAGGAAGCGTGTGTGTGTGTGTGTGTGTGTGTCTGTGTGTCTGTGTGTGTGTGTGTGTGTGGGGGCGAGGAGATGGAGGTTAGGTGAAGCTGCATCATCAGGTGTCAGCGTGAGAAGACTAAATATAAACCATAATCAGAAATATGTCTCCTGGTACCCGGGGACAGCTGCTCCGAGGATCCTGGACTGGAAGCAGATTTGAACTCGAC
Organism: Percina caprodes; assembly: GCA_013375575.1. Classification (NCBI taxonomy): domain Eukaryota; kingdom Metazoa; phylum Chordata; class Actinopteri; order Perciformes; family Percidae; genus Percina; species Percina caprodes. The sequence goes on from JABXJD010000333.1 coordinate 581,915, forward strand.
CTGATTGAAAATGTGATTAAAGCCAATAATCAATCAGCATGAAGAGAAAACAGTGACTCATCTTTCCAGTTTGATTATGTTCTGATATCCGACGGTTACAGTTTATGTATACATATATATATATATATATATATATATATATATATATATATATATATATATATATATACTACCGTTCAAAAGTTGGGGGTCACATTGAAATGTCCTTATTTTTGAAGGAAAAGCACTGTACTTTTCAATGAAGATAACTTTAAACTAGTCTTAACTTTGAAGAAATCCACTCTATACTTTGCTAATGTGGTAAATGACTATTCTAGCTGCAAATGTCTGGTTTTTGGTGCAATATGTACATAGGTGTATAGAGGCCCATTTCCAGCAACTATCACTCCAGTGTTCTAATGGTACAATGTGTTTGCTCATTGGCTCAGAAGGCTAATTGATGATTAGAAAACCCTTGTGCAATCATGTTCACACATCTGAAAACAGTTTAGGTCGTTACAGAAGCTACAAAACTGACCTTCCTTTGAGCAGATTGAGTTTCTGGAGCATCACATTTGTGGGGTCAATTAAACGCTCAAAATGGCCAGAAAAAGAGAACTTTCATCTGAAACTCGACAGTCTATTCTTGTCCTTAGAAATGAAGGCTATTCCATGCGAGACATTGCTAAGAAATTGAAGATTTCCTACAACGGTGTGTACTACTCCCTTCAGAGGACAGCACAAACAGGCTCTAACCAGAGTAGAAAAAGAAGTGGGAGGCCGCGTTGCACAACTGAGCAAGAAGATAAGAACATTAGAGTCTCTAGTTTGAGAAACAGACGCCTCACAGGTCCCCAACTGGCATCTTCATTAAATAGTACCCTCAAAACACATGTCAACATGTACAGTGAAGAGGCGGCTGCGGGATTCTGGGCTTCAGGGCAGAGTGGCAAAGAAAAAGCCATATCTGAGACTGGCCAATAAAAGAAAAAGATTAAGATGGGCAAAAGAACACAGACATTGGACAGAGGAAGACTGGAAAAAAGTGTTGTGGACGGATGAATCCAAGTTTGAGGTGTTTGGATCACAAAGAAGAACGTTTGTGAGACGCAGAACAAATGAAAAGATGCTGGAAGAATGCCTGACGCCATCTGTTAAGCATGGTGGAGGTAATATGATGGTCTGGGGTTGCTTTGGTGCTGGTAAGGTGGGAGATTTGTACAGGGTAAAAGGGATTCTGAATAAGGAAGGCTATCACTCCATTTTGCAACGCCATGCCATACCCAGTGGACAGCGCTTGATTGGAGCCAATTTCATCCTACAACAGGACAATGACCCTAAACACACCTCCAAATTGTGCAAGAACTATTTAGAGCAGAAGCAGGCAGCTGGTATTCTATCGGTAATGGAGTGGCCAGCGCAGTCACCAGATCTGAACCCCATTGAGCTGTTGTGGGAGCAGCTTGACCGTATGGTACCAAGAAGTGCCCATCCAACCAATCCAACTTGTGGGAGCTGCTTCTGGAAGCGTGGGGTGCAATTTCTCCAGATTACCTCAACAAATTAACAGCTAGAATGCCAAAGGTCTGCAATGCTGTAATTGCTGCAAATGGAGGATTCTTTGACGAAAGCAAAGTTTGATGTAAAAAAAATCTTATTTCAAATACAAATCATTATTTCTAACCTTGTCAATGTCTTGACTCTATTTTCTATTCATTTCACAACGTATGGTGGTGAATAAGTGTGACTTTCAGGAAAACACTAAATTGTTTGGGTGACCCCAAACTTTTGAACGGTAGTGTATATATACATATATATATATATATGTATATATATATATATATATATATATATATATATATATATATATATATATATATATATATATATATACAGTTTATGTAGAGGAATATTGTCTTTTCAGAATAAGAGTGGAAACTGGAATGTTGTGTGTTGGTCCACCCGTCCTTGAGAAGGTGTGTAGTACAGCTACTCCAGTTCATGTCCATCAGTGAGACTGTACCAACACGTTGTCACTCCGTTAAAAGCAGTATTAGGACAGGTGTCTTTGGGGGTACAGGTAGGTCTAGGAACATGACATGGACCCCGTCCTACTGGGTGAAAGTCCTGTGTTGTCTACTGCTGTCTCTACATACTACTCTGTACTGCTGTCCCTCTACTACTCTGTACTGCTGTCCCTCTACTACTCTGTACTGCTGTCTCTCTACTACTCTGTACTGCTGTCCCTCTACTACTCTGTACTGCTGTCTCTCTACTACTCTGTACTGCTGTCTCTACATACTACTCTGTACTGCTGTCCCTCTACTACTCTGTACTGCTGTCCCTCTACTACTCTGTACTGCTGTCCCTCTACTACTCTGTACTGCTGTCCCTCTACTACTCTGTACTGCTGTCTCTCTACTACTCTGTACTGCTGTCCCTCTACTACTCTGTACTGCTGTCTCTCTACTACTCTGTACTGCTGTCTCTACATACTACTCTGTACTGCTGTCCCTCTACTACTCTGTACTGCTGTCCCTCTACTACTCTGTACTGCTGTCTCTCTACTACTCTGTACTGCTGTCCCTCTACTACTCTGTACTGTTGTCTCTACATACTACTCTGTACTGCTGTCCCTCTACTACTCTGTACTGCTGTCCCTCTACTACTCTGTACTGCTGTCTCTACATACTACTCTGTACTGCTGTCCCTCTACTACTCTGTACTGCTGTCTCTACATACTACTCTGTACTGCTGTCCCTCTACTACTCTGTACTGCTGTCTCTACATACTACTCTGTACTGCTGTCTCTACATACTACTCTGTACTGCTGTCCCTCTACTACTCTGTACTGCTGTCTCTCTACTACTCTGTACTTCTGTCTCTACATACTACTCTGTACTGCTGTCCCTCTACTACTCTGTACTGCTGTCCCTCTACTACTCTGTACTTCTGTCTCTACATACTACTCTGTACTGCTGTCCCTCTACTACTCTGTACTGCTGTCCCTCTACTACTCTGTACTGCTGTCCCTCTACTACTCTGTACTGCTGTCTCTACATACTACTCTGTACTTCTGTCTCTACATACTACTCTGTACTTCTGTCTCTACATACTACTCTGTACTGCTGTCTCTCTACTACTCTGTACTGTTGTCTCTACATACTACTCTGTCTCTCTGGGGCAGCAGGGTCACAGCTGGAGGTCAAAGACCTTTTGGCCCAGTGTAAACCTCTTTGGCGGACCCAGGTTCCCTCTATGCAGCTAGAACCCTGACCCAGATCTCGTCTGAGCCACAGGACCCTCTAACGGTATGTAGGAACACATTGATATACTTCTTTATGTTCAAGTTATTAAATATTTTGCCATTCATCAAAGTTCCCTTCCCCCTCTGCTGTAGTTCATCCAGTATGACATCACTCTGTGTTCAGATGCTGCTGTTGTTGTGTTATGAAGTTATTTTACAGATATCATCATCACGCTGGTGGGGGTGGGACCGGCCCTGCTGTGACAGAAACCACATCCCTCTGCCGAGATGGAAACTCATTTGTTTGTTTGGTTTCTGCAGCTTCACCGCCGGCAGGAAGCCAGCAGCAGGATGTGCATGAGGTTAAAAAGAAGAAGAAGAAGAAATGAGGCTGCAGCAGCGTGAAGCGCTTCGAGGTCACAATCTGACAAACATCCGGTGGCAGAGAAGAAGAAAAACACCACCAAAGAATATTTCCACTGGAAAAACAGCTGCAGCTGTTTGTGCCCATAAGAAAATAATATATTAAAACATATACATACAGTTGTGTTCACAATAATAACTATAATATAGTATATAATAATGCTAAAAATCCTTAGAATAGCTTTTAATTCCATAATAGCAATGCATTTATATATATATATATATATATATATATATATATATATATATATATATATATATATATATATGTATCCTTTATTAGTCCCACAATTACAATATATATATATATATATATATATATATATATATATATATATATATATATATATATATATATATAAAAATGTAATATGCATAATATCAATGCATTGGGAACACTGCACATTCCATTGCAAATCAAAATATGACCAAAATTGATCAAATTTGTGTTCTATCTTTACAGAAAGTGAAGACAAAGGGAATATTAGGCTATTATTTTAGGCAGTATTATGTAGTATATTATGCAGTAATGCAGTATTTGCATTTTTCTTTACAAACTCAACCATTTACTGTGTAAACTGAAGAATGTCTCCAGGTTTTTGCTTTACTTTGAATCCCTGCACTAATATTTAGTTACATAACCATTATGTGTGAGAAGTGCTTCACATCTGTGTTGCATGGGGTCACCTGTGAACAGGTATTCCAGCCCGGGACCATGGACCTACATCCCATAGTTCCTCTGCATTACTGGGTTTGGCCTCAGAAACAGCATTTCTGTTCTGGGGGGGGTTTGGAGGACAAATTGTCTGCGGCCCAAAAAGACCAATTTTACTCTCATCAGTCCACAGGATGTTGCTCCATATCTGCTTTGGCCAGTCAATGGCAGATTTCAACATATTCAATACATGTCTGTTTTCCAGCAATGGGACTTTGCGGGGGCTTCTAGCTGATAGCTTTGCCGCACATAGCCTTCTTCTGATCGTAACAGTACTCACAGGTAACGTTAAGTCTTCTTTGATTTTCCTGGAGCTGATCATTGGTCGAGCCTTTTCTTCCATCCATTCCAATGGTAGTTATTCCCGTCGTTCAGGCTTTGGATCTGAAATCATTTTGGCTGAGTGGCATATCATTTTCTGCTCTTCTTTATATGTTTGCCCCTCTATTATCAACTTTTTAATCAAAGTCCGCTGTTCCTCAGAGCAACGTCTGAAACGAGCCATTCTGTTGAGTATTTCAGGGTGAAATGCACGATAACCAGCATGCACAACATCTGCTTCCTTCCTTACTTAAATATGTATATAAATAAATTAAATATGGGCCATAACCAACACTTGTTTCTTCACAGAATCCATCACCTCACTAATTGAACACTGCTATTATTTTAGACGCTCTTTATTAACCCTTTAGGGATGACTCCTGCAAGGACATTGAAATTTCCATACAGTAGTAGAATAAAATAACAATAATAACAACACTAATAATAATAACAACAAAACCTTTGGATGTGAAAAGGCCTTTACCATAAATGATCAGTTAAGAGCAGTTAGAGTGTCCAAGTATGTATGTGAGTAGATGATTAATTCATTATTTACACAGTGAGAGAGTGAGTGGTCCTTCTCTTCCTTCCTTCCTCTACTGTCCTCTACTGTCCTCTACTGTCCTCTACTGTCCTCTACTGTCCTCTACTGTCCTCTACTGTCCTCTTTACCCTATTTACCCCCCGAGTAAGGAGTTGTAGAGTCTGATGATACGAGGGACAGAGGACTCCTTTGAACATCCCTCAGATTCATTTCCACAGCATGAGCAGCATGCATGTCATGACTGGTTTCTATGACTACAACACTTACTAGGACATTATTAACCATGTAGAAATATCACTTCTACCAACAAATATGATTTATGAGGTTAGTGATGTTGGCGCTGTTACTTTGAACACAGCTGTATATGCAAGGCTCTTGCATATATGTATATGTTTTAATAAATTACTTTCTACATGTATATGTATGTATGGAAAGACGAGTTGGGATCTCCACTTTTGAGTAAAATAGATTTTTTTTTGCATATCTTCAGATGAAACACATTTTTTGCATTCTGGTGAATTTTCCTGCAACAATTAGCACGTTATGGTGCAAATGTATTTATTTATGTAAAATATATACAGTTTTGATCATCGGGGGGGTTTTAACCGTCATATACGGAGGAGGTGGGTAGTGACAATGTGCTGGAATATGTTTATGTTATGAATGCACCATCCACCAATAAGTCCTCGGCTCAGGTGACGTGGTTGCCATGTGAACAGCAGGGGGCGTTCTGCAGGCTTCCTGTTGGCGTTTCTTTGGGATGACAGCGCCATCTTGTGACCTTTATCATGACCTGCTGCTCTCAAATCAACAAGTCCTCAATGAAGCAGGCAGACAGGACAGGCTTTATCGTCCTTATAGAGATCTGTCTCAGGCAGAGAGACACAATCTGTTGCTTCATAACACAAAGACACAAACATGAAACAGAGAAAGCATTTTAAAATCATCAACATCAGATCAGACGTCTGAGGACATGAAGGACACATGGCTGTGGAGACAACACGGCATCTTAACCCTTGTGTTGTCTTCCCGTCAAACATGACAAAATATTTATTCACATATCAATTTCATATTGCTGTACATGTAGTCTGGATCGACCGCAGGACGTTTCCATGGTGACTGCCTCACAGCTGGAGCTCCAGATGAACTGGTGTTTGAATTAAAGGGCCAGTGTGTAACGTGTGTAGTTGTTAATTATTAATATCTGTGTTACCCGTTCATATACTCGTCCTTTATCATCAATATTTCAGTCAGGACGTACTGCTCCTTTCACGTTTTCTCTGTCACATGATCAACTCCCAGCTAATGCTAATGCATGCTAACGGGTATCGTGGCTTCCCGGCCCGGCAGGTTAGAAGAAGGAGACATGGAGGACCACACGGATTCTAAATCCTAATTTCAGGGACAGGAGTCTTCTTCTTCTTCTTCTTCTTCTTCGCCCTGAAGAAGAAAAAGGAGACTGAAGAGAGCAAGAGAAGCTTTTTGAAACGTGCAGGCCACCATAGCTGTGATACTTTGACCTGCGTGGTGAGAGAGAGCTGATGGCGAGATGGCAACGCTATACGGAGACGTTCCTACACACTGGCCCTTTAACTGGCGATATGTGTTGCAGCCGGGGCTGCTGGGACATTAGCCTTGGACTCAAATTTGCTGTTTTCTTTTACAAAAATGTCACTCGTTATCTGGCTAGTGTGTGTGTGTGTGTGTGTGTGTGTGTGTGTGTGTGTGTGTGTGTCTCTACCACGGTCTCTGGCTGCAAACCACCCATTGACTGGTGTTGAGAGAGAGCAAAAGGCACCAAACCCAGCTTATCTTGAGCCATTCATAGTAAATGTTTGAGTTAAAGAACGGTGTCCAACACAACAAACACACCTGCGTGTAACTGTCACGATTGTGAGTTTCTGTTGTAGTTTTTCCTGTTTTATTTTGTTCATTCATTCATGTTTATTGTCCCCATGAGGAAATTATGTTCAAAGCACATGGTATTTAAAGACAACATTAGGACAGACAAGACCAGGAAGAAGAAAAACCATAACATGTATACATTAATAAATAAATAGACCAAATCTCTCTTGTAGTTTCTCTCTCTCCCGTGTCGTGTCTTCTCTAACTTCCCTCCTTGTGTTTTCCCACCTCGAGTTAATATGTAGGCCTCATAAAATATATATTACAGAGGTGCACATTAATCTGACAAGAAATATGGCATACCTAGTTTTTCTAAAGCTCACTTCTGTTTTCTGGCTACCGTAGTGCTACAGATCACTTCACTGTTCATTAAGACTACTTAGTCATCCAGGTAACCTGACTGTATATTCTCACATGGACCTTTTCACAGCAGACATTTTGACTTGTCATAGCAGGAAAGCACAGCTGAAATTAATAACCTTAACGATGGCTCAGTTCCATCAAGTGGCCCAGTGAGCTGTGTCAGTGAGTCAGCATGCTCAACACCAGGGCCTCTCCTGATTGGAACGCAGCCATCGTTAATGGGTTTGAACACCTGTGCTTTCCCTGCTCTACGTTAACATGTTACACCCAGACACGTCAACATGTCTGGGTGAGATGGGTCTGTTCCACGTCAACGTGTCTGGGTGAGATGGGTCTGTTCCACGTTAACATGTCTGGGTGAGATGGGTCTGTTCCACGTCAACGTGTCTGGGTGAGATGGGTCTGTTCCACGTTAACGTGTCTGGGTGAGATGGGTCTGTTCCACGTCAACGTGTCTGGGTGAGATGGGTCTGTTCCACGTCAACGTGTCTGGGTGAGATGGGTCTGTTCCACGTTAACGTGTCTGGGTGAGATGGGTCTGTTCCACGTTAACGTGTCTGGGTGAGATGGGTCTGTTCCACGTCAACGTGTCTGGGTGAGATGGGTCTGTTCCACGTCAACGTGTCTGGGTGAGATGGGTCTGTTCCACGTCAACGTGTCTGGGTGAGATGGGTCTGTTCCACGTCAACGTGTCTGGGTGAGATGGGTCTGTTCCACGTCAACGTGTCTGGGTGAGATGGGTCTGTTCCACGTCAACGTGTCTGGGTGAGATGGGTCTGTTCCACGTTAACGTGTCTGGGTGAGATGGGTCTGTTCCACGTCAACGTGTCTGGGTGAGATGGGTCTGTTCCACGTTAACGTGTCTGGGTGAGATGGGTCTGTTCCACGTCAACGTGTCTGGGTGAGATGGGTCTGTTCCACGTCAACGTGTCTGGGTGAGATGGGTCTGTTCCACGTTAACGTGTCTGGGTGAGATGGGTCTGTTCCACGTTAACGTGTCTGGGTGAGATGGGTCTGTTCCACGTCAACGTGTCTGGGTGAGATGGGTCTGTTCCACGTCAACGTGTCTGGGTGAGATGGGTCTGTTCCACGTCCACGTGGGGTGAGATGGGTCTGTTCCCGTCAACGTGTCTGGGTGAGATGGGTCTGTTCCACGTCAACGTGTCTGGGTGAGATGGGTCTGTTCCACGTCAACGTGTCTGGGTGAGATGGGTCTGTTCCACGTTAACGTGTCTGGGTGAGATGGGTCTGTTCCACGTCAACGTGTCTGGGTGAGATGGGTCTGTTCCACGTCAACGTGTCTGGGTGAGATGGGTCTGTTCCACGTCAACGTGTCTGGGTGAGATGGGTCTGTTCCACGTCAACGTGTCTGGGTGAGATGGGTCTGTTCCACGTCAACGTGTCTGGGTGAGATGGGTCTGTTACATGTCAACATGTCTGGGTGAGATGGGTCTGTTACATGTCAACATGTCTGGGTGAGATGGGTCTGTTCCACGTTAACGTGTCTGGGTGAGATGGGTCTGTTACACGTCAACGTGTCTGGGTGAGATGGGTCTGTTCCATGTTACCATGTCTGGGTGAGATGGGTCTGTTCCACGTTAACGTGTCTGGGTGAGATGGGTCTGTTCCACGTCAACGTGTCTGGGTGAGATGGGTCTGTTCCACGTTAACATGTCTGGGTGAGATGGGTCTGTTCCATGTTACCATGTCTGGGTGAGATGGGTCTGTTGCAACAAGGGTGGCAGGAGTTGGATGATGTGCCCAGGTGTAGACAAAGATCAGGAGGCTACATGTTTAACATGTCACAGGTTTGTGAGGCGTTGGTAAAAGAAAGTAAGAGTTGTACACAGAGAGGTTGGGACTGCTCTTGTGATGAAGGACCCGGATTTGACCGCATTTTACTTGGTCTGGTCTCAGTCTTAGATGAAGAGGACTCTGGATTTTATTTTTAAGACTAACGTCACTGTGTCTGCGTTCAGACACTTATTGGCTAACGTTCTAACAAAATATCTGTTAAAATACGACTATAAATGATCTATTTATGTTTAAAGTTAATTTAATGGTGTAAAACTATTCTTACCTTTCTAACGGTATAGGTTTAACTCTTTACTTTATTTTTTACTTTACAAGAGCGGTCTGAAGTACGCCATCGCCGGTGAATCAGCCGTGCGCTACCCTCGGCCGTACCGGACACCGCTGGAGACAGTATGTTAAAGAGAGTCCCATCAATGCTGTCAAAACTACCAGATCTTACGTCTGTCCTTCCCAATAACATACCACGCTTCAACAACTCTGAATTATGCAATAACAGCTCCTTAATGTCCAGGACAGTAAGAATAGAAACCTTTAGGGGAAAGATCGTCGCCCGAGCGCCTTACATCTTTTCCTCATTTCATACACTAATTAGACGTTTAAATGTCCGTGTGCATATAGGAACATTCATACGTAGATTGTTAGATGGGTATAGATCAATTCTGCCAACATTTTGGTGATGATCGGAAACGTAAAGTACCGCGAAAAAAGACCGGAAAGTGCGTCAGGTCGGGAGTGTCCCAACGTGGACACAGTGACGCGAGTCAAGACCAGAACTGCATGGATTTTGCTACATTGCCTGTGCATTGTCTGATTTAGGCCTACGTGGTAAAACTTCATTTATATCTAATTTAAAGACAGGAGAAGAAGCTCTGGATGTCTAACACAAACCTGGTCTTGACTCGGAGACTGGGAAGACCCAATGAGGTGTAACCATGTAAATATCTCCCCTTACTGTATTCTGTTAGCTTCATTTAATATTGGATGTGGCTTTGTTGCGGAGGGGGGGCAAATGTTCCACCAGAACAAGGTCCTTCCTGAGAGATTTAGCAGAGACGCCCAAGACCGTTGTAATTGTGAAGAGATGCAAAGAACCAGAGCATTTTATCTACTATCCCAGAATGCATCTGTGGTGCAGCCAGAAGGCACATTGATTTTTAATTTTTGAATAAAGAGGATACAAAACGTTGAAAGTCTTGAAAGAACTAGAAACACCCAAGGAACTGGGACTACTGTAGACCCATAACACAAAGGATGGATATGCTGTTCCATGGATTAATCATATTCAACAGTTATCTCCCAGGTGTTTCCATAAAGAGCAGGTCTAGACCGGACTCTGGGATGTTATTTATCTCCCAGGTCTTTCCATAAAGAGCAGGTCTAGACCGAATTCTGGGATGTTATTTATCTCCTGGGTGTTTCCTTAAAGAGCAGGTCTAGACCGGACTCTGGGATGTTATTTATCTCCCAGGTGTTTCATAAAGAGCAGGTCTAGACCGAATTCTGGGATGTTATTTATCTCCTGGGTGTTTCCTAAAGAGCAGGTCTAGACCGGACTCTGGGATGTTATTTATCTCCCAGGTCTTTCATAAAGAGCAGGTCTAGACCGACTCTGGGATGTTATTTATCTCCCAGGTCTTTCCATAAAGAGCAGGTCTAGACCGGACTCTGGGATGTTATTTATCTCCCAGGTCTTTCCATAAAGAGCAGGTCTAGACCGACTCTGGGATGTTATTTATCTCCCGGGTGTTTCCTTAAAGAGCAGGTCTAGACCGGACTCTGGGATGTTATTTATCTCCCAGGTCTTTCATAAAAAGCAGGTCTAGACCGGACTCTGGGATGTTATTTATCTCCCAGGTCTTTCATAAAAAGCAGGTCTAGACCGGACTCTGGGATGTTATTTACAGAAACCCAACAATAAAAATAATAAAAACATGGCTTTAACAGCATGCGGTAAAGGTTTTGTGGTGTTCTGCATGGCACACATCTGAGATGCTGACAGGACTCTCCTGTGGGGGGTGTACTGGGGGCCTCTTGCTTTGTTTTTTGATGGGACACCAGCGCCATCTTGTGGCTTTTCTCAGGAACTGTTACACAAATCAACAGGTCCTGAATGCCGCAGGTAGTCTCTGTTAACCCTCATGTTGTCCTCTGTCTTTGTAATGGCTCACACACACACACACACACACACACACACACACACACACACACACACACACACACACACACACATGTACATATTTTAAATATAGTCTTAAGAATCTGAAACAGCCATGTCTCTTGTCTCTTTGCCCATCAGCATATAAAATGTTGTCCCCAAAGCTTTTTCCTTTAGGAGTAATTGTGTCTTATTTTTCATTATTTCAAATGTCAATAACATTTCATTCTCACTGTGACTCTGTCTCTCCAGGCCGTGATGTGATTGGCTGATTCCACCACGTCACCAACTGTCAGTTAGTCAAACGGTCAGTCACAACCTGCTGAGGTCTGACCCGCATGAACCGCGGGAGCAGCAGTGTAGACCGGCCGCAGACGACCCGCACACACGGTGAAAAAGGACCGGAGGAAGAGAGTGTCTGCGGAGGGAAACCGGGTTGCTAACTGCTGGCACGTTTAAGGTTAAATTAGACGTTTTACTGCCGAGACCAGGAACGGTTTATACTACTTTTATTTACTTACTCTTCTTGCTTGTTGACATCTAGCTAACGTTAGCATAACGAATGCTAACACTGACTAACATCACTGAGGACAACTGTAAGGTAAGAAAAACACACTTTTGTATTTCTTGTGAAGAATACTGGTACTGAGTTTATACATTTAAGCTCAGTTTTATTTAGAAAAATCTGTGTTTTTTGCAGTCATGATGCGATACATCTAACTTTAGATAAGGTAACGTTAATGTAAATTATACATAGAGCTGCCTAGAGCGAGATGTAACTGGCTAACATTTCTTCATCTCTGAGGACTGTATGGTAAGAAAAACAAGCTGTTTCTTGTATTTTATTACTTATATTGTCCTATGTTCTAATGTTTTGTGTCTAAGTGACTGTTGGTATCAACAATATTTAAAATTTGTCAGTAATAAGCAAGAAACAAGCTGCAATGTAGCTAGCTAGCTAACGTTAACGGGCAATTTCTACCCACTAAAAGTTCAGTTTTTGCTGCTGACAGTCTCATATTATTCTTCTAAGTGTGTGACAACATTATGGGATGGATCCCTACAGAGATAAACCTTTTAGTTAAAGAGTAAGACCCTTTTAGTTTAACATGAAACAGAAATCACCATCACCAAACCCACCACACTCCATGTAAATAATCACTACTTTTAGCGTGTATAGAGCAGCATATCTCCACTAGTGATTATTAACATGGAGTCTGGTGGAGATATGCTGCTCTATACACGCTAAAAGTAGTGATTATTTACATGGAGTCTGGTGGGGATATGCTGCTCTATACACGCTAAAAGTAGTGATTATTTACATGGAGTCTGGTGGAAATATGCTGCTCTATACACACTAAAAGTAGTGATTATTTACATGGAGTCTGGTGGAGATATGCTGCTCTATACACACTAAAAGTAGTGATTATTTACATGGAGTCTGGTGGAGATATGCTGCTCTATACACACTAAAAGTAGTGATTATTTACATGGAGTCTGGTGGGGATATGCTGCTCTATACACACTAAAAGTAGTGATTATTTACATGGAGTCTGGTGGAGATATGCTGCTCTATACACGCTAAAAGTAGTGATTATTTACATGGAGTCTGGTGGGGATATGCTGCTCTATACACACTAAAAGTAGTGATTATTTACATGGAGTCCGGTGGAGATATGCTGCTCTATACACGCTAAAAGTAGTGATTATTTACATGGAGTCTGGTGGGGATATGCTGCTCTATACACACTAAAAGTAGTGATTATTTACATGGAGTCTGGTGGAGATATGCTGCTCTATACACACTAAAAGTAGTGATTATTTACATGGAGTCTGGTGGAGATATGCTGCTCTATACACGCTAAAAGTAGTGATTATTTACATGGATTACGTGGAGATATGCTGCTCTATACACGCAATGGAGTCTGGTGGGTTTGATGATGGTGATTTATTATTATACATAGTCGGGTGAAACATTGCGTGTTACGGTGAGGTGACCCAGAAACACTTGGAACTGGACATTTATGGCTTTCTCGTTTCAATATTTATTTCATTGTCATCTGAAGAGAGATTTAAGACTGTCAGAAGACATCTAGCTGACGTTAACAGTAACGTTATGTTAACGCGACTAACATCACTGAGTACAACTGTAAGGTAAGAAAAACACATTTTTATATTTCTTGTGAAGAATACTGTTGCTGCGTTGCTCCGCTCTTCTTGTGGCTTGTGTTGTAATCTTGTGTAAAGTTAATTAACCTACACCGTAGGTCTGCTTGGTTACTGTCACTGAAGTGGTTTTCATTGCCATATACTGTAAATATAAGCACAAATGCTAAAACTGGTATGACGTTGAAGTTATTGTGGCACTAGAAAAATATGTCTAGGTTAACATGAATCTCTTAACATTGAGTGTGAATCACTCTCAAACTGTTCGGCATCAACCTAAACCGTCTCTTCACAGGAAAATATGAGCTGTGATGAAGAAGGAAGAAATAATATTACTTTTGAATATTTACTGAAAGTTGGAGAATGACACATTTCTAAACCTGATAAATATCAAATACCTCATCGGGTGGAGACTAGCTGCATGTTGGTTGACATTTCTGCTTTTCACTTTTCAATATTTAACTCATTTTCATCTGGAGAGAGATTCAGGACTTGCTGCCAGACGAGACGCAGCTAGCTAACGTTAACTGTAACGTTATGCTAACACAGACTAGCATCACCGAGGAGAACTGGAAGGTAAGAAAAACAAGAATTCTGCTACTGCGTTACTCCGCTCTTCTTGTGGCATTTAGGTTGTGCCGATAAACAATAGCCAGTGTTGCCATAGTTACTTTGAAAATGTAACTTAGTTACTTTACAGATGACTTGAATTTAAAAGTCACAAAGTTAGATAGCGTGGGTGCTCAGTATTTTCCGAGGGTGCTTGAGCTCCAGAGCACCCAGATATCGGCGCCTGTAATTTGTCATTTTTTTTTTTTTGGTAGAAAAGAAAATGATGTGAAGAGATTTAGTAAAATGTCAATGTCAATTTTATTTCTATAGCACATTTAAAAACAACAACAGTTGACCAAAGTGCTGAACAGGGTCGATGTCAAATACATAAATAACACGTGTAAAAATCACTCCAACCAACATACGTCACAAGGAGACAAACAACAACACTTTAAAACATCAGAATCCAGGTTAATGAGGGTTAAAAGCTACAGCAAACAGGTGCGTCTTAAACAGCGATTTAAACGTTTGTAAGGTCTGTGCAGCTTTAATATGCATGGGGGGGTTGTTCCATAGGGTGGGGGCACCCACTGCATGGGGAGGTTGTTCCATAGGGTGGGGGCGCCCACTGCAAAGGCTCTATCGCCCTTATTTTTTAGCCTTGATCTCGGGACATCCAAGAGCAGCTGATTGGTTGACCTCAGCGTTCTGACTGGAGAATGATGGCATAAGAGATCAGCCAGGTAAGATGGCGCAAAACCATTTAAGGCCTTAAAAACAAGCAATAAAATCTTAAAATCTATCCTGTAACGGACAGGTAGCCAGTGGAGGGAAGACCGGCGTTATGTGTTCACGTTTTTTTGTTGTAGTTAAAAGGCGAGCAGCTGCATTTTGGACTAGCTGCAGCCGATTTAAAGATTTTTGGTTCAGACCCATATATAAAGAATTACAATAATCCAGCCGAGCAGTGATAAAAGCATGGAGGACTTTTTCAAGGTCTTTTGAAGGAAGGTAGGCCTTTATTTTAGCTATAAGTCTTAACTGGAAGAAACTGGTCTTGACAACTGCACTGATTTGTTTGCTAAAAGTAAATGAGGTGTCAAAAATAACACCAAGATTTTTAATAATGGATTGATTTTGGGAGGCTAAAGGGCCCAAAATGCCAAAAGGGTCACCCAGTGCGTCCGAACGTCCAAACCTGATGATTTCTGTTTTATTTTCATTCAGAGTGAGGAAATAAAATAAAAAAAAAATAAAAAGTGCTTACCCCCAGGCCCCTAATGAGACAAGAAGAACGTTGGTGGCCCCTCTGTGGCGGCCCCTCTGCTGCCCCTCTGTGGCCCCTCTGTGGCGGCCCCTCTGCTGCCCCTCTACGGCCCCTCTGTGGCGGCCCCTCTGCTGCCCCTCTACGGCCCCTCTGTATCAACGTTAGCGTGTAAAACCTTTTCCAGGTCAGGGTCAGCACACCACTCCAAACCAACATGACAAACAGCAATGTTTCCTCAGCGTAAAAAACTAAGATGTTAAAGAAAGAAGGAAATAATTGACTCTTGGATATTTACTGTACATTGAGGAATCATACTTAGAAACATGATCATTTTAAAGCTAGGTTATACTTTGAATTCTCAGGTTAAAAATGCCGGTTGAAGCGTCACTGCGTGTTGATGACACCCAGGAACACGGATTTGGACATTTTGAGCCTTCACATTTCAGCTCATGTCCGTCTGGAGAGACTAAGACTAACGTTGGACTGTCTCATTATTGAGGACAACTGTGAGGTAAGTAAAACTTACTGTAACGTTGTTTACTATTGTAAATAGTAACCGATTTGGCCTTCGGTTTTTTCTTCTATTTACTGTATTCGCATATTTATAGCGATCAAGATTAACTTAAAAATTGGTTGGAATTTACCTTTTAAGCAATACTTGGCTTGACAAAACTGAATTTAGGACTTAGTTGATATTAGGATTAAGGTCTTGCATTTATTCATAATAAAAAAGTTGTTAAAGTCTTAAATTTAATTGGTGGAAACCTGTAGATGCTGGAACAGAGCGCACCTGGAACAGAGCGCACCTGGAACAGAGCGCACCTGGAACAGAGCGCACCTGGAACAGAGCGCAGCACACCTGCAACAGAGCGCACCTGCAACAGAGCGCACCTGCAACAGAGCGCACCTGGAACAGAGCGCACCTGGAACAGAGCGCACCTGGAACAGAGCGCACCTGGAACAGAGCGCACCTGGAACAGAGCGCACCTGGAACAGAGCGCACCTGGAACAGAGCGCACCTGGAACAGAGCGCACCTGGAACAGAGCGCACCTGCAACAGAGCGCACCTGCAACAGAGCGCACCTGCAACAGAGCGCACCTGCAACAGAGCACACCTGGAACAGAGCGCACCTGCAACAGAGCGCACCTGCAACAGAGCGCACCTGGAACAGAGCGCACCTGCAACAGAGCGCACCTGGAACAGAGCGCACCTGTGAGCTGCGTTTCACTTCGTCGTCCACTTCATGGCGAACTGATATTTAATTACTATTTTGCTAAGAAATAAATTGAATGTTGTGTTTTTGACCTGTGTACTGATGTTAGCAATGTTTCACACATTGGTGGTTATGAAGAATCTACTGTATATGTTTATGTGTTGAAGTATTTTTTATTTGGCAGGTATTTCATTTACTAGAATAACCCAACACGGTTTGTTTTGTCCTTTCACAATTTCTCAATAGTTTTTTAAATAGGGCTGGGTCCCGAATTTAATACGTCTTAACCCACCGACCAAATTCCCTCCTTAGTACCAAGTACAAAAAAAGCCTAGTCATTCAATATTATTAGCTTAGGTGAGCCAATTAGCACACAGCGTGCTTTTACCCAGACTTAATAATGTCTGTGATTGGCTGTCTAACGTTACACATCGTAGATACACTCAGGAAAAAATGTACATTACACAGAAAACGGCTCACGTAGTCGGAGATGGAACATATATATATAATACATTCTGTTGTTGTGATTTCTTTTTGTTAAAGGTTTTGTGGAATTGTATTAACTGTTATCAAAGTCGTCAAATTGGTATTTACATTTTTTTAAACGATACCCATCGTATAACTATTTACTATATCTCAACGGTTCCTATTTTAACGATCTAAGCTAGTTTAACAGTGGAAGAAAGGGTCGGTGTGCCGGGCGCATGGTCCTCAAGAGTTGTACTCAGTGCCTTCATTAATCAGAGGTGTGTTCTGGGTGTAACATGCAATCAACCAATCAGAGGTCATCGCCCGTTCCCTTTGACAGGCAGGCGCGTTTGGACCTCGGAGCATTGCTGTTATGATAGAGGATTTACACCCTCATAGTTTTATTTGTAATCTTCTGTGTGTGTGTGTGTGTGTGTGACAGCCATAGTGTGTGCACTGTGCATGAGCCTAGTTCCATTTTACTAATTATCTGTTAAAATAACAATGAAATGCTGCGCTAGTGACTTCAGAGGCTTTGTTGGTCAATGGCGCGATCATTTTCCGCTGCCTCAAGATAGCAATACTCCCAGAATGCACCTGAACCCACCTCCCTGTAAGACCAGCAAGCCAATGGGTGCACAGATGCACGCTGGTGCATTTTGCTATTTAAACTACGTGGGCGCTGGAGGGTCTTAAAATATCTAAGACGGTTTCCTCGATTCATCTGTATTAATAAGAATTACATTAAGATTAAATCCGCCCATAGGACCAGAAATAGGACCAGAAATAGTTAAATGTAAATGTGCTGTATTTATAAAGCGCTTTTCTAGTCTTAACGACTACTCAAAGCGCTTTTACATCATACAGGATACATTCACCATCACACACATTCATACACTGTGGCCGAGGCTGCCGTACAAGGTGCCACCTGCTCATCAGATACACACTCACACACATCTACACACACCTGCTCATCAGATACACACTCACACACATAGAGCAACCGCTCTACCACTGAGCCACAGCCGCCCCTAGTTAAGAATATTGAGACGTAGTGTCCATTGGCAAGATGTTGTGGTGTGAAGAAAAACAAATTGGTCAGGTTTCTGAGTGAGTGACCAGGATTAGAAATAAACAATCTAATTCTTTTCCTTCACCTTGAGTTTTTTCCTCTTTAAAACTGAGGTTCATCATATATCAGCCAGTAAAACAGTAAAATCACAATCTGGACCCATGGGGAGGACAAGCAGGTTTAAAGAAGTTTTTTAAATAGAAATATCTTACATGTCTACCTGAAACAATGTTCAACGTTGTTGAATGTGAGACAGCTTTATAATTGTATATATTTTTTTAAGTTTTATGATACAGAGTTTTAGAGTGGACCAGTGTTTAATAAAAGGAGGAGCTGAAGTGTAAATGTTCAGAGAGGAGCTGTCAGTTCCTTTTTTTATTTTAACTATTCAAGTTTAACAGAGTGTGTCTCCCTCTGGTGGACGTTGTGGAGTATTGTGTTGTCTTTGCTCCAAAGGTTTTTGTACAGAGTTTTGGTGTTTCCTGTCACTGTGGGCCTCAGAGCACAGTAGTACACAGCAGAGTCAGACAGCTGAAGCTTCTGGATCTTCAGTGGAACTGACTTATCCTTGACTGTAGCATAAATTCTTTCTTTGGGAATATCTTCAGCATCTTTTGCTCCAGAGTAGACTGTTAACATAAGCTGTGGAAAGCTATTTTCTTCTTGTTTGTACCAGAACAAATAAGAATAGGATGCAGTTGTCTCAAATGTACAGCCAAGAGTAAGTGTCTCTCCTTCAGTAGTAATGACATCTCCTGGTGGCTGGATCACTCTGTCTTCTCCTTTACACTCTGGGGAAGAAGAGAACATGCAGAGGAAGAGATGAATCAATAAAGAGGATTGATTAAAGGAGAACAGTAGGTTTAAAGAGTAAATAATCTGAATTATCCCTTCTGTTTCATTTCAGAGAAAACCATATAACGTATTATTTAGCATGTACGAGATACCAACAGAAATGATCTGTTTTTGCTTTTTTCTGTATTAAAACACTCTTTGTATCTTACCAAAGAAAAGAGCAGCAAGAATAATCCCCAGCCAATGTTCCATCCCTACAACAAGGTTTAAATCAACAGGAGAAACTAGCTGATGTTCAACATCCAGTCTGAGAATTGTTCTCTTCACAGCTCCACTTATTATTGACTGAATGGTTGAACACAGTGCACAAGTAGTGCACCTCCTACTTGATAATGTCGCCCTCTAGTGGAGCTACAAGGTTCACTACAACAGGGTAGAAAAAAGGCTTCCAGCAGCTTGTCAGTGTGTCAGCTTGTGTTTTTGTACAGAGACTGTGGGTTTGCTGTCACTGTGGGCCTCACAGCACAGTAGTACAGAGCAGAGTCTGGCACTGCAGCAGAGGAGATCTCGAGATCCACACCATGCTTTTCTTCAGACAGTTTAGTAGAGAACCTTGTGTCCAATGTCAGAGATTCTGCTTTTTTTGTAATGTCCAACCCTGAGATGAAGATGAGGAACTCTGGTGGTTTTCCTGGATATTGTCGATACCAGAAGAAATAATCATCACTAGTTGCTTGTCTGGAGTATCTGTAGGACAGAGTAACAGAGCTGTCTTCTAAACTGTTCTCTTCTTTCTCTACTGGAGTAAGTTCTTCACAGCTGACTCCTAAAGGACGAGATAACTCTGTTATTTCATGTCGTGGAAGACTTAATGACTCACATTCAAATGTTATTGATATAAACTTGTTCATGCTGCATAATGTAACATACCTGTGAGGATGGAGAGAAACATCAGAGAAAACCCCCAATGCTGCAGTGGCAGCATGTTGAATAAAGGTAATGTTGATGGTGTGTGTATTGATCTCTGTTGAATATAAAAGTTCCTCTCTCTTCTATAGTTCAGTTACAGCTCAGCTCCTCCCTGAGTCTCTCCGTCTCCTCGTAGCTCTGTAGTTTCTCTTCTCTCAGTTCCACTTCTGAGGTAAAGTGATTCTAGACTACATCATATTGAAGGTTAACAGAGTGTGTCTCCCTCTGGTGGACGTTGTGGAGTATTGTGTTGTCTTTGCTCCAAAGGTTTTTGTACAGAGTTTTGGTGTTTCCTGTCACTGTGGGCCTCAGAGCACAGTAGTACACAGCAGAGTCAGACAGCTGAAGCTTCTGGATCTCCAGAGGAACTGACTTATCCTTGACTGAAGCATAAATTCTGTCTTTTTGAATATCTTCAGCATCTTTTGCTCCAGAGTAGACTGTTAACATAAAGTGTGGAAAGCTATTTTCTTCTTGTTTGTACCAGAACAAATATGGAAATGTGTCACTGGTCTCAAATGTACAGCCAAGAGTAAGTGTCTCTCCTTCAGTAGTAATGACATCTCCTGGTGGCTGGATCACTCTGTCTTCTCCTTTACACTCTGGGGAAGAAGAGAACATGCAGAGGAAGAGATGAATCAATAAAGATGATTGATTAAAGGAGAACAATCAGTATGTTTCAATAGTTACCTAGCCAGAGAGTCAGAATCAGGATGTTAGTCAGCCAGTGTCTCATGTCTGCAGTGAGAGGGGGGGGGGGAGGAAGAGCATTGATACTCTGATGGATCTGGGCCTTCACATCATTGCTCCTTCCTCTTCATCATCCGTTGAGGAACTCTCAACATTTGGTGATTGTCCTGAACAGAGTGTGTCTCCCTCTGGTGGACGTTGTGGAGTATTGTGTTGTCTTTGCTCCAAAGGTTTTTGTACAGAGTTTTGGTGTTTCCTGTCACTGTGGGCTGCAGAGCACAGTAGTACACAGCAGAGTCAGACAGTTGAAGCTTCTGGATCTCCAGAGGAACTGATCTTAACTTGGAATTGAGTGTAGATGAAAATCTGTCCCTGAACTCGTCCGGTGTGTTCCCTTCATCTCCTTGAACGCGCATCAGAATAAATTTGGGGCTGTTGTTTCCATCCTGTTTGTACCAGAAGAGATAATTACTAGTTGAACTGCTGTTATATTGACAGCCAAGTGTTGCTGCCTCTCCTTCAGTAGCAGTCACATCTCCTGTTGGTTGCAGCACGTTGTCTTCTTGTGCTCTGCATTCTGTAAAACAGCAACAAACAGAATCAGTGTGCTGTTAAAGAATCATATCAATGTTGGATTGATATCAAAGAAACAGAGTAGTGTTCATACCAAGGCTCATAGCAGCCAGCAGCACTGAGATGAACAGAGGCGTCATATCTGCAGTGTGGAGTAACTCTGAGCTACAGCAAGTAGAAAGAAGGCTGTGATCTCTCTGTTTAGTCTTCATCAACACTAAGTTGGTGGATTAGAAGGAGGAACCTGATCACAGTGACAGGGCTCATTCACAGCCCTGGGTTATTCCTCCTGCTGACAACTTTACACTACACACATGTTGGTCCTCTCTCCTTTCTCAGTGTAACATGTCTTGTAAGTAGTCATCATTGGAAACATTCAGGTGAGTTGTTACCAATTTGTTCCTCAGCATAAAGGTGAGGTAACTGTCAAAACTCTGCTACCAAATTGAAGAACCCTAAAATGGCTAATATACAACGCCATGAATGAGATCCAGAGGAGGAGACATTTGGTTGTGTACTGAACTGGTGATACTAGTCTTTAAACTGAGGTGATTGTATAGATATGTGCTGCTGGATTGAAGATGTGTGTGAAGCATCTATGTTTGGCCAAAATATACACTTAATTATACACGTTAAATTATTTATTGACTTCACTACATATATTTCATGAGTTTGGACAGACAGGATGTAAATTTCATCTTGAGGTTGGTAGTGGGGGGGTGGGGGTTGAAGTTTGGGCCCCCCAGGTAAAAATGTGTATTAATGTGCATAAAGAAGCCAAGAAAAGATGGAAAAAATCTCCACAAGTCATCAAATGATTGATTAGACATTCGTATTATATGTCACAAAAAGTTAGATTTTATCACATCATTTACACTTTGAAAATAACAGAAACAAAAAAATGGCGTCTGCAAAATTTTGGGCACCCTGCAGTTTCTAGCATGCACCCCCCCTTTAGAAAGCTGAGACCTGACCGTGTCATGGATTGTTCTCAATCATTGTCTGGAAAGACCAGGTGATTTCAATCTTAAGGTTTTAAATGCCCAGACTCATCTGACCCCCAACAATCAGCACCATGGCCCAGACTCATCTGACCCCCCCACAACAATCAGCACCATGGCCCAGACTCATCTGACCCCCACAACAATCAGCACCATGGCCCAGACTCATCTGACCCCCCCCCAACAATCAACACCATGGCTTCTTCTAAGCAGTTGTCTAGAAAACTGAAACTGAAAATAGTTGACGCTCCCAAAGCAGGAGAAGGCTAGAAGAAGATAGCAAAGCGTTTTCAGATGCCAATATCCTCTGTTGGGAATGTAATTAAGAAATGGCCGTCATCAGGAACAGTGGAAGTTAAAGAGGATCTGGAAGACCAAGAACAATATCAGAACCGCTCGCAGGATTGGGAGAAAAGCTAGTCCAGACCCCCGTTAGACTGCCCGATCCATCCAGAAAGACCTGCAGACACTGGAGCTGTGCTACACCAGTCCACTATAAAGAGATACTCGTATAGACATGGTCTTCATGGAAGAGTCATCAGAAGAAAACCTCTTCTACGTCCTCACCACAACAATCAGCGTTTGAAGTTTGCAAATGAACATATAGACAAGCCTGATGCATTGTGGGAACAAGTTCTGTGGACCGATGAGGTTAAAATAGAAGTTTTTTGGCCACAACGAGCAAAGGTACATTTGGAGAAGAAAGGGCCCAGAATTTAATGAAAAGAACCTCTGTCCAGCTGTTAAGCATGGGGGGGGGGGGTCCATCATGCTTTGGGGTTTTATTGCAGCCAGTGGCACAGGGAACATTTCACAAGTAGAAGTAAAAATGGATTCAATAAAATTTCACCAAATTTTGGAGGCAAACTTGATGCCATCTGTGAAAAAGCTGAAGTTAAAGAGAGGATGGCTTCTACAAATGGATAATGATCCTAAACACACCTCAAAAGCCACAGTGGATTACATCAAGAGGCATAAACTGAAGGTTTTGCCATGGCCTTCACAATCTCCTGACCTCATCATAATGTAAAATCTATGATAGACCTTAAAAGAGCAGAAATCTCAAAGAACTGGAAGACTTTTGGAAGGAAGAATGGGCGAAGATACCTCAAACAAGAATTAAAGACTCTTGGCTGCTACAGGAAGCATTTCCAAGCTGTGTGTGTGTGTTTGTGTGTGTGTGTGTGTGTGGGGGTACAAGGTATTAACTCTGCAGGAAGCCCAAACTTTTGCAGATGCCATTTTTTTTGTTTTCTGTTATTTTCAAAGTGTAAATGATGGAAATAAAATCTAACTTTTTGTGACATATAATACGAATGTCTAATCTGTCATTTGATGCCTTTTGGAGATTTTTCCATCTTTTCTTGGCCTTTTTATGCACATTAATACACATTTTTACCTGGGGGGCCAAAACTTTCGAGCCCCACTGTACATCTGCAACGCGGTAATTCAAGTTCTTTTAACTGCAAATCAACAGTTTAGTATCTTTTGGTCCTCTGCAGCTGTGAGATGTCAAACTCAAAGATACAATCCAACTTTATTTTCATCTGGGGCTGAAATTCTTTTTGCCTCCCTGAGTAGCTCATATAAATAGGACAACTCATACAAAGATACAGTGAATTCAATTCCATTTTATTTAAATAGCTCCAAAACACAACAACAGTTATCTCATTGCACTTTCCATAAAGAACAGGTCTAGACCGGACTCTTGGATGTTATTTACAGAAACTCAGCAGTTCATCAAGAGCAAGTACTAGGCCATAGAGGCAAGGAACAACTTCCTCTTAAGAGGCAGAAACCTCGAGCAGAACCATGGCTCGAGGTGGGGGGCAACTGCCTCGACCGGTTGGGGGTGATATAAAGAGAGAGAGAGAGAATTGTTGCATAGGGTGTCGAGCCGGAACAATGAGGCAGCAGGTGACTCCAACCACAGATCCAGAGCCAGGAACACCTCCAGGAAGCGATAGGAGGAGAGAGGAGAGGGGCGAGAGAGCACAAGACTCCGGGAAAGGGAAGAAGTCGAGTTAGTAACATGCATTAATGGGATGAGGTTGCATACAGATAGCAGCGTAACTAAGGGATGGTTCAGGATTCTCCTGAGCCATCTCTAACGATAATCTTTATCAAAGAGGAAAGTCTTAAGCCTACTCTTAAATGTGGAGACGGTGTCTGCCTCCTGAACCCAAACTGGAACCTGGTTCCACAGGAGAGGAGCCTGATAGCTGAACGCTCTGGTCCCTGGACCCAGACTGGAACCTGGTTCCACAGGAGAGGAGCCTGATAGCTGAACGCTCTGGCTCCCGTTCTACTTTTAGAGACTCTAGGAACAACAAGTAACGCTGCATTCTGGGAGCGCAGTGCTCTGGTGGGGTAGTATGGTACTATGAGCTCTTTAAGATAAGATGGTGCCTTACCATGAAGAGCTTGGTAGGTGAGAAGAAGGATTTTAAACTCTATTCTGGATTTTACGGGAAGCCAATGCAGAGAAGCTAAAACAGGAGCGATGTGATCTCTTTTCCTGGTTCCTGTCAGACCACGTGCTGCAGCATTCTGGATCAGCTGAAGAGTCTTTATGGACTTTTTATAGCAGCCTGATAATGAATGAAATTAATCTAGACTGTCTCGTAAAATACTCTGAACGTTAACAGAGTGTGTCTCCCTCTGGTGGACGTTGTGGAGTATTGTGTTGTCTTTGCTCCAAAGGTTTTTGTACAGAGTTTTGGTGTTTCCTGTCACTGTGGGCTGCAGAGCACAGTAGTACACAGCAGAGTCAGACAGCTGAAGCTTCTGGATCTCCAGAGGAAAGGACTTATCCTTTATTGTAGCATCAACTCTCTCTTTCTCTTTAGCATTATCGGCTTTTACAGAGAAACGTTGCAGCAGCATCTTTGGGTAATCATTTTCTTCTTGTTTGTACCAGAACAAAGTGGGAGTTCGGTCACTGGTCTCAAATGTACAGCCAAGAGTAAGTGTCTCTCCTTCAGTAGTAATGACATCTCCTGGTGGCTGGATCACTCTGTCTTCTCCTTTACACTCTGGGGAAGAAGAGAACATGCAGAGGAAGAGATGAATCAGTAAAGATGATTGATTAAAGGAGAACAGTATGTTTAAAATGTAAATAATCTGGATTTTCCCTTACTGTTGTTTCATCTCTGAGAAAACCATATAACGTATTATTTAGCATGTACGAGATACCAACAGAAATGATCTGTTTTTGCTTTCTTCTGCATTAAAACACTCTTTGTATCTTACCAAAGAAAAGAGCAGCAAGAATAATCCCCAGCCAATGTTCCATCTCTACAACAAGGTTTAAATCAACAGGAGAAACTAGCTGATGTTCAACATCCAGTCTGAGAATTGTTCTCTTCACAGCTCCACTTATTATTGACTGAATGGTTGAACACAGTGCACAAGTAGTGCACCTCCTAGTTGATAATGTCGCCCTCTAGTGGAGCTACAAGGTTCACTACAACAGGGTAGAAAAAAGGCTTCCAGCAGCTTGTCAGTGTGTCAGCTTGTGTTTTTGTACAGAGACTGTGGGTTTGCTGTCACTGTGGGCCTCACAGCACAGTAGTACAGAGCAGAGTCTGGCCCTGCAGCAGAGGAGATCTGGAGATCCATTTTGGTTTTATCCTCACTCACTGAAACAGACAGTCCAGACGTTGTATTTTGCAATATTTGTCCTGATTCCAGATGAGAGATGAGGAACTCTGGTGGTTTTCCTGGATATTGTCGATACCAAAAGAAATAATCAGCAGAACCTTTGGAGTATCTGCAGGACAGAGTAACAGAGCTGTCTTCTAAACTGTTCTCTTCTTTCTCTACTGGAGTGAGTTCTTCACAGCTGATACCTAAAAAAAGAAATACTGTTATTTTATGTTGTATATTACTTAAAAAAATGTTATTGGAAGATGTTATTGGAATAAAACTTGTTCATGCTGCATAATGTAACATACCTGTGAGGATGGAGAGAAACATCAGAGAAAACCCCCAATGCTGCAGTGGCAGCATGTTGAATAAAGGTAATGTTGATGGTGTGTGTATTGATCTCTGTTGAATATAGAAGTTCCTCTCTCTTCTATAGTTCAGTAACAGCTCAGCTCCTCCCTGAGTCTCTCCGTCTCCTCGTAGCTCTGTAGTTTCTCTTCTCTCAGTTCCACTTCTAAGGTAAAGGGATTCTAGACTACATCATATTGAAGGTTAACAGAGTATTACTCCCTCTGGTGGACGTTGTGGCTGCACCTGGTGCAAGATGGGGCCCTTACTTGGTGGATTAGAAGGAGGAACCTGATCACAGTGACAGGGCTCATTCACAGCCCTGGGTTGTTCCCCCTGCGGAAAACTTTACACTACACACACGTTGGTCCTCTCTCCTTTCTCAGTGTGACTTCTCCTGCACTTTGTCATCATTAAAAGTTTCAGCTGACATGGTTCCTGTTTTACAGAATTCATATTACAACCATTGACCTTAAAACAAATGGACAGATTAACCGGTTCAGCGAATTGATGCAAATGCAGAAGTGCCTCAAAGCTGCATTTGTGCTGTTGCTTACAGGTGGTCGTGTTTCGGAACGGCACTGGATGATGGACCCAAATGCAGCAGGCAAAGTATGTTGAGCTTGATAATTTATTAAACAAAAAACAAAGTAGAAACCAATAACAAGTGTCTTGAAAGCAACAGGCCAACTGACCCGACAGTTGAAACTAAAACAAGTCTGAAAAACCGTCAAGGAGAGCGGCAGGGCTCAGGAGGAGGAAATAAAAGTCCATGGGGCTGTGGAACAGAGGGTTCTAGGGAACAGGGTCAATGACCACTCGGGAACTGGGGCCATTGGGACTGGAGTGCTATGGCCAGCAGCAAAGACGGACCCTTCTGGAGGCCAAACTGACCGGCGAAAGTAGAGCCCCTCAGGCAGCTGAGGAGGACGTCAAGGGCTCTCCAGCGGCCTAACAGGCCAGCGTGGGCAGTACCCCTCTGGAGGTTGAGCAGGACTCAGGAGTTAGCCGGACCAGGAAAGGAGCAACACATTGCTGAAATATATTTTTCTGTGCGGTCATGGACTCTCTATGGGCTTCTCTTTTGACTGTATGCCTCCACGTCCCACTGACAACCTGCGAGCTTCGCCTGACTATACGGTATTTTCTCTACTATGCGACAGTAAGTCGCGTGGTTATGAAACAATTGCCTATTTTCAAAAATATTTTGTCTACAGAGCCAAAACATGAGATACAAGGTAATGGAGCCTTTTTTGCATTGGTTTTCTTTAGAAATAAACAACAGATAAATAGTCTTTAGAAACTTCAAATGTAAAGTCATTCGCTGTCAAATTGATGCCAAAATGAATGGGAGTCAATGGGATGCTAACATCAGGTGATGACTTATTAGCATTAGAATTTCCCCATAGGAGGTACGCTTTCTGGATGCTTGCTTACCCCCGTGGTGTTACTCCTCTTATATGTGATATAACTGTGGACATGTATTTACACTTAGCTAGCTAAGCTAACTTTGTTAGCTGCAGGTGGGTGTGTACAACGTTCACAGCTTCAGTCAGTCTCCTCCCTCGCTCCTCCCCAGCTCCACCCTCTCTCCTTAAAACAGTCACATCCGTTTTTAATGCAAACAAGATGGCAGCGCTCATAACGGCAAACTAGACAACTCAGAGCAGCTCTGCACAAACCAATGGTTGACGTCACACACGCTCTGTCACACTAGCAGCTGGAACCACAGGGACTCTGATAAAACTGGAATCATCAGAATCCATCTGATATCAAAATTATTCAGCCCCTTTACTTTTAGTGCATCAAACTCTCTCCAGGAGTTCAGTGAGGATCTCTGAAGGATCCAATGTTGACCTAAATGACTAATGATGATAAATAGAATCCACCTGGGTGTAATCAAGTCTCCGTATAAATGCACCAGCTGTGTGATAGTCTAAGAGGTCCATTTAAAGCCAGAGAGCATCATGAAGAACCAGGAACACACCAGGCAGGTCCCAGATACTGGTCTGGAGAAGTTTAAATCCGGATTTGGGTCCAAAAAGATTTCCCAAGCTTTAAACATCCCAAGGAGCACTGTGCAAGCGATAATATTGAAATGGAAGGAGTATCAGACCACTGCAAATCTACGAAGACCCGGCCGTCCCTCTAAACTTTCAGCTCATACAAGGAGAAGATGATCAGAGATGCAGCCAAGAGGCCCATGATCACTCTGGAGGAACTGCTGAGAGCTACAGCTGAGGGGGGACTCTGTCCAGAGGACAACAATCAGTCGTATACAGAGGTGGGTAGAGTAGCCAAAAATTGTACTCAAGTAAAAGTACTGTTACTTCAGAATAATATGACTCAAGTAAAAGTAAAAGTAGTCATCCAAATAATTACTTGAGTAAGAGTAAAAAAGTACTTGGTGAAAAAACTACTCAAGTAGTGAGTAACTGTTGAGTACCGTCTGGTTTATTTCTTAACACATCAAGCATCAATCAGACAGACAACAATACAAAATAATCATCTTTAGGCAAATTATAGTCCATCCAATCAATAAAATAAATTAAAATTAATTTATTAATTACAAAATAGCTTAAGTAAGAGACTTGTCACATCAAATGTGGATGGATACTGCATGTGCAAAACATACTGTATGTAACCTAAAAGGCAAACATTCACCTCTCCACAGCAAAAACTAAAATTACCGCTTCATGTTTCCTCAGGTTTGATGTTGAGTTTTTGAACGCTGACATGTCCGTTTGTTTTGGTCGACACTGAAGGCGCCGCATAACGTAGCTGCTGTTTCGTACTTTTCCTAAAAGGTCATATGCTTTTACTATGAGGCCGGGGGTTCCTCCTCGTCTGATTTGCCTTGGCGACGTTTGATTTTGACATCTTTGTTTTGCTACGACTGTAAAGCTAACCTGTCCCGCCGCTGAGATCAAGTATGGTCACGTGACTGCACGACGACGTTTGATTGGTTACGTGATAGACCCTTCAGCGGAAGACTCTCGCTGTCAAAATAAAACATTAAAATGAGACGTACGCTGGGGTAACAACAATGACGCGTAGAATACCAAAGAGGTAAAATGAAAAGTAACAAGCTCATTGTAGCCTAATGTAGCGGAGTAAGAGTACAGTTTCTTCTTCACAAATCTACTCAAGTACAAGTAAAAGTATAGTGATTTAAAACTACTCCTAGAAGTATAATTTTTTCAAAAACTTACTCAAGTAAATGTAAGGGAGTAAATGTAACTTGTTACTACCCACCTCTGGTCGTATATTACACAGATCTGGCCTTTATGGAAGAGTGGCAAGAAGAAGGCCATTTCTTAAAGATATCCATAAAAAGTCTAGTTTAAAGTTTGCCACAAGTCACCTGTAAGACACCCCAAACATGTGGAAGACGGCGCTCTGGTCAGATGAAACCAAAATCGAACTTTTTGGCAACAATGCAAAACGTTCTGTTTGGCGTAAAAGCACAGCTCATCACCCTGACCACACCATCCCCACTTTCAAACATGGTGGTGGCAGCATCATGGTTTGGGCTTCCTTTTCTTCAGCAGGGACAGGGAAGATGGATGGAGCCAAATACAGGACCATTCTGGAAGAAAACCTGATGGAGTCTGCAAAAGACCTGAGACTGGGACGGAGATTTGTCTTCCAACAAGACAATGATCCAAAACATAAGGCAAAACCTACAGTGGAATGGTTCCCAAATAAACATATCAGGTGTTAGAATGGCCGAGTCAGAGTCCAGACCTGAACCCAATCAAGAATCTGTGGAAAGAACTGGAAACTGCTGTTCACAAACGCTCTCCATCCCACCTCACTGAGCTGTGTTGTCTTTGCTCCAAAGGTTTTTGTACAGAGTTTTGGTGTTTCCTGTCACTGTGGGCCTCAGAGCACAGTAGTACACAGCAGAGTCAGACAGCTGAAGCTTCTGGGTCTCCAGAGGAACTGATGTCTTGTTGATTGTAGCATCAAATCTGTCTTTCTGGAACTCTGGAGCATTATCTTCTGTTCCAATGGTATCACGTCTCAAAATAAACATGGGAAAGTCATTGACTTCTTGTTTGTACCAGAACAAATATGCATTCAAGTTAACACTGGTCTCAAATGTACAGCCAAGAGTAAGTGTCTCTCCTTCAGTAGCAATGACATCTCCTGGTGGCTGGATCACTCTGTCTTCTCCTTTACACTCTGGGGAAGAAGAGAACATGCAGAGGAAGAGATGAATCAATAAAGATGATTGATTAAAGGAGAACAATCAGTATGTTTCAATAGTTACCTAGCCAGAGAGTCAGAATCAGGATGTTAGTCAGCCAGTGTTTCATGTCTGCAGTGAGAGGGGGGGGGGGAGAGGAAGAGCATTGATACTCTGATGGATCTGGGCCTTCACATCATTGCTCCTTCCTCTTCATCATCTGTTGAGGAACTCTCAACATTTTGTGATTGTCCTGAACAGAGTGTGTCTCCCTCTGGTGGACGTTGTGGAGTATTGTGTTGTCTTTGCTCCAAAGGTTTTTGTACAGAGTTTTGGTGTTTCCTGTCACTGTGGGCCTCAGAGCACAGTAGTACACAGCAGAGTCTGACAGCTTAGCTGTGAAGATCTGCAGATGTATTTTGGTTTTATCCTCACTCACTGAAACAGACAGTCCAGATTTTGTTTCATTTTGCGATCCCAAGTGAAAGATGAGGAACTCTGGAGGTTTTCCTACATATTGTCGATACCAGAAGAATTGATCAGCACCAGTTGCTGGTTTGGAGTATCTGTAGGACAGAGTAACAGAGCTGTCTTCTAAACTGTTCTCTTCTTTCTCTACTGGAGTGAGTTCTTCACAGCTGACTCCTAAAGGAAGAGATAACTCTGTTATTTCATGTTGTAGAAGACATAATGAATGATTCACATTCAGATGGTATTGGAATTATAGTTTTGCATGAACTTTTTCACGCTGTATAATGTAACATACCTGTGAGGATGGAGAGAAACATCAGAGAAAACCCCCAATGCTGCAGTGGCAGCATGTTGAATAAAGGTAATGTTGATGGTGTGTGTATTGATCTCTGTTGAATATAGAAGTTCCTCTCTCTTCTATAGTTCAGTAACAGCTCAGCTCCTCCCTGAGTCTCTCCGTCTCCTCGTAGCTCTGTAGTTTCTCTTCTCTCAGTTACACTTCTAAGGTAAAGTGATTGTAGACTACATCATATTGAAGGTTAACAGAGTGTGTCTCCCTCTGGTGGACGTTGTGGAGTATTGTGTTGTCTTTGCTCCAAAGGTTTTTGTACAGAGTTTTGGTGTTTCCTGTCACTGTGGGCTGCAGAGCACAGTAGTACACAGCAGAGTCAGACAGCTGAAGCTTCTGGATCTCCAGAGGAAAGGACTTATCCTTTATTGTAGCATCAACTCTTTCTTTCTCTTTAGACTTATCAGCTTTTACAGAGAAACGTTGCAGCAGCATCTTTGGGTAATCATTGACTTCTTGTTTGTACCAGAATAAAGATGGAAATGTGGCACTGGTCTCAAATGTACAGCCAAGAGTAAGGGTCTCTCCTTCAGTAGTAATGACATCTCCTGGTGGGTGGATCACTCTGTCTTCTCCTTTACACTCTGGGGAAGAAGAGAACATGCAGAGGAAGAGATGAATCAATAAAGATGATTGATTAAAGGAGAAAAGCAGGTTTAAAGATTAAATAATCTGGATTTTCTCTTACTGCTGTTTCATTTCAGAGAAAACCATATAACGTATTATTTAGCATGTACGAGATACCAACAGAAATGATCTGTTTTTGCTTTTTTCTGCATTAAAACACTCTTTGTATCTTACCAAAGAAAAGAGCAGCAAGAATAATCCCCAGCCAATGTTCCATCTCTACAACAAGGTTTAAATCAACAGGAGAAACTAGCTGATGTTCAACATCCAGTCTGAGAATTGTTCTCTTCACAGCTCCACTTATTATTGACTGAATGGTTGAACACAGTGCACAAGTAGTGCACCTCCTACTTGATAATGTCGCCCTCTAGTGGAGCTACAAGGTTCACTACAACAGGGTAGAAAAAAGGCTTCCAGCAGCTTGTCAGTGTGTCAGCTTGTGTTTTTGTACAGAGACTGTGGGTTTGCTGTCACTGTGGGCCTCACAGCACAGTAGTACAGAGCAGAGTCTGGCACTGCAGCAGAGGAGATCTGGAGATCCATTTTGGTTTTATCCTCACTCACTGAAACAGACAGTCCAGGGATTGGATTTTGCAATATTCTTCCTGTTCCTAAATGAGAGATGAGGAACTCTGGTGGTTTTCCTGGATATTGTCGATACCAGTAAAACTCATCACCACTATTTGCTTGTTTGAAGTATCTGTAGGACAGAGTAACAGAGCTGTCTTCTAAACTGTTCTCTTCTTTCTCTACTGGAGTGAGTTCTTCACAGCTGACTCCTAAAGGAAGAGATAACTCTGTTATTTCATGTTGTAGAAGACATAATGAATGATTCACATTCAGATGGTATTGGAATTAAAGTTCTGCATGAACTTATTCACGCTGTATAATGTAACATACCTGTGAGGATGGAGAGAAACATCAGAGAAAACCCCCAATGCTGCAGTGGCAGCATGTTGAATAAAGGTAATGTTGATGGTGTGTGTATTGATCTCTGTTGAATATAGAAGTTCCTCTCTCTTCTATAGTTCAGTAACAGCTCAGCTCCTCCCTGAGTCTCTCCGTCTCCTCGTAGCTCTGTAGTTTCTCTTCTCTCAGTTACACTTCTAAGGTAAAGTGATTCTAGACTACATCATATTGAAGGTTAACAGAGTGTGTCTCCCTCTGGTGGACGTTGTGGAGTATTGTGTTGTCTTTGCTCCAAAGGTTTTTGTACAGAGTTTCGGTGTTTCCTGTCACTGTGGGCTGCAGAGCACAGTAGTACACAGCAGAGTCAGACAGCTTAGCTGAGGAGATGATCATATGGATTATTTTGTCCTCCACTTCAATCTTCAGTCCAGGGATTATTTTGTTTCCTACTTGTCCTGAAGCAGAGTGAGAGATGAGCAACTCTGGTGGTTTTCCTGGATATTGTCGATACCAGAAGAAATAATTACTAGATGACATTTCAGAGTATCTGTAGGACAGAGTAACAGAGCTGTCTTCTAAACTGTTCTCTTCTTTCTCTCCTGGAGTGAGTTCTTCACAGCTGACTCCTAAAGGAAGAGATAACTCTGTTATTAGATGTAACAGTTGGACAACTTTTATTTGTACAAAATTTTGAAGAAATGATTCAGTTATGAAACATTGCAATCAAATCTAGAAAATGCAGAATATAACTTGCCTGGTATAATTGAAATAAAAAGTAGAAAAAGCACAAAATGATCCAATGATGGCATGCTGGATAAAGTAGTCTGGTGTGTGTATTGACCTCTGTTGAATATAGAAGTTCCTCTCTCTTCTATAGTTCAGTAACAGCTCAGCTCCTCCCTGAGTCTCTCCGTCTCCTCCTAGATCTGGATCTTCATCTCTCTGTTAAAGCCCATGTTGCAGGTTAACCACCACTGTTGATTATTGGGTACAAAAAGCACTCAAGATATGTATATCATTCATAAACATGTCTCCAAATAGTGTTAAATTACAGTTTTTGGTTATTTTTGGTATTCGCTGGTTTATTAAGTCAATTCGCGATGACGTCACATTGGGGAGCGAAGTCTCAGCCGAGCACTAGAACTACGGCGACTGACTGGGATGAGGAAGAGGAGGAAAGGCCAGCAGCTGTATAATAACCAACCTGCCAGATGTGAGAGGGCAAATGAGGAATTGCCAAGATTTTGGGAAGTCTCCTTCATCTATCTCCTTCATCTATCACCTTCATCTATCTCCTTCATCTATCTCCTTCATCTATCTCCTTCATTTAGCAACGCAGCCTTGCATACGACTTTACTTTTTACTGTCAGTGAATAGCACCGAGTGAACGTCATTGTTTTCTTTCTGTCTAGTGACAGTGATCATGTTGTTAGTTCAGATAAGTACTAGTTCATTTACCTAGATAGAGGGATAGAAGGCGTCCCCCCTAGTGTTATTTCTAAGCAGGAGCGAGTGCGTTAGAGCCGCCGGTCGAGCAGCCCCCCCCCCGCGATCAGCTGATCTGACGATAACTAAATCCGTTTGTGACATTTCAGACAGGATCATGGTCGTCTCCAACCAGCAGCACCATATTTTAACTGTTTATATTAACTTTACCATTCCTTTTAGACTGAGTCATATGAAAGGCTCCTTATCCCTCAACAAATGGGCACAAAGCGCATCATTTTAAAATAAAACCATATGGAAGTTTTTAAGGAAAGAGCAGTTTGGAGCAAAATCAATATTTTGCAGATTACGATTAGCTGAGAGCTCCATAAAACATTTTCACAGTATACTCAACAGTACACGTATTTGTACACCGTTATCCTTCAAACATTTTTTTAAAGCTTGTCCGAGTCCGTTGTCTGTGAGGTTGAAACATCCACACCAGTCCAGGCTTTCGATGAATCATGGAGCTCAGACCTGGTCCCTGAGAATCTGAACGTTATTCCCTGGGTCTGCAGAGTGCTCGCCGCAGATGGAGCTCGGCTTCCACACCGCCGTGTGGTCGGACGCGTCTCTCCAGGCCGCGTCCCCCCAGGCCGCCGTGTGGTAGGATGCGTCTCTCCAGGCCGACGTGTGGTAGGACGCGTCCCCCCAGGCCGCCACACTCGGGCTACGCTTCCTTTGCCTTTAACGTCATAAATGAAAGTAATGTCCATGATCTCCGGGAAAAGAACCGATATGCGTGTCTCCATTTCAAACATCACTGCAGGCTGATTGTGGGCGACAACGCTGTCGTCGTTAGCTTACGAAACTCTACTGCCGAAGTTGCTGGCTGGCTACGCAACGTTAGCTATATCCGCTAGCATACGTACAGGCTAACTATAGCAGTTAACTTTGTGTGCAACGTAACAAAAACCCACCCATCTCATAGGAGAGAAGCTTACTATTTTCATTCAATACAAATATGGACAACATGGAGGCATATATAGGCAACACCAAAGGCAGTTGTAATATTTACCTAGCAGGCTAGGCTAACGCTCTTGCGCTAACGTCCGGCGGCGTAGCGTTAGCTAGCTGTCTAAACTTGTGAAAAGCCGAACAACACCCCTGTCTAAGCTGTGTTTCACTTTCCCTCCAATATTATAATAAACATAATAAAGTCACCTGGACTCAGTCTAGACCATAGACTGTTAATATTAAAAGACCAGAAGCCATATTAGGCCAGACCAGCGGCAAAGACAACGCAAGTTTCTCTGTTATCTCCCTAATGTGACGTCATGCAATGCATTGTGGGAGAAAAAATAAAACACTGTAAATAGTGCCAACTTTTCGTATTATATTCAGTTTTGCGATATCCAACACCCTCAAATACAATGGATAACAGTTAAAAAATTAATTTTCCACAATCAAATTGCACAAATTCGTTGCAAAATTAAACCTGCAACATCGGCTTTAAGCTTCCTCTGGTTAACAGACTGGGGCAAGATTTTCTTCCATTTTTAATTCAATTTTATTTATAGTAATAATTCATAACAAGAGTTATCTCAAGACACTTTACAGATAGAGCAGGTCTAGACCGCTCTAGGGACAGACCCAGGCTCTTGGTATATCGAGACAGTTTTTTATGCAGAGGAATCCACTGTGAAACATTTTCCTCTTTTGAGTCACAGATGATTAAGGTCGGTTCTGTTAACATATTTTATTGCGTGTTAATTTACCGTCCTCCTGGCCGTGCAGGTATCTTCCTTACTGATTTTACTGATTTACTAACCTCTATAATCAAGCTGGAGAAAGTTTTAATTATTGGAGATTTTAATCTTCATATTGATGATATGTCATGTATTGCAGCTACAGACCTCATATCTATCACTGACTCTTTTAACTTTACGCAATATGTCTCAGGTCCTACTCACTTAAAGGGCACACCCTGGACCTTGTTTTCTCATTAGGTCTTGAGATAGTAAATGTGAGTGTGAAGGATGTCCATGTGAGTGACCATAGTTGTGTTTTCTTTAACTTAAACTTACCACGGGACCCCTGTCTCTGAGAATTAAGGCTCAGAGGAGAGTTTTTAACCAGGATGTTGCTGGGAAGTTTTCGATCTTGTTTGATCCATGCCAGCTAAGAGGTTGTAGTGATGTAAATGTGTGTGTGGAGTCTTTTAACAGCCAATGTTTAACAATTCTAGATGAAGTGGCTCCTATGAAATCAAACATTGTGTCTGTTAAAAAGCCCTGCCCGTGGATTAATTCATCTATTCAGAGCCTTAGAAGTAAACGTCGGAAAATAGAGCGCTTATGGAAAACAACTAAACTTGAAGTCCACAGGCTCTATCTTAGGGAACTAACTGCTTCTCTAAATGAACTCCTGAAGAATGCTAGAATTAACTACTTCTCTCAGCTAATATCGTCTAACAAGAAAAACCCCAAATTCTTATTTGATTCTATTAACTCTATTGTTTCTCCACCTGGTTCTCAAATTGCGGTGCTCTCTCTGTTGAATAGTAATGTATTCCTTAACTTCTTTGTTGGAAAAATTAAGGATATCAGAGCTAGCATTTCACTACCTCCTGAGTACAAGGCCTGTACATTGGCTCTTTCCTATCCGTGTTTCTCTTTTAAACTTGTGTCATTATTCGATGTTACCACTCTACTAGATAAGCTGAAGCCCTCTTATGGCCAGAGTGATGTTCTCCCGACTATGCTGTTCAAGCAGGTTTTTGATAGTATTGGCCCCTGTGTTGTAGAAATGATTAATACTTCTCTTTTAACTGGGGTGGTTCCTGACTTTTTCAAACATGCTATTGTCGAACCTGTTCTTAAAAAACCTAGTTTAGACCCCTTGCAACCCTTGAATTATAGACCTATATCTAAACTCCCATTCATGGCAAAGATTCTAGAGAAAGTGGTAGCAGAGCAGCTTACTTCTTTCTTAGAGATAAATGATATTTTTGATAAATATCAGTCAGGTTTCCGTAAAAAACATTCTACGGAAACTGCACTGGTGAAAGTTTCAAGCGATATTTTGATGTCTGCTGATTCTGGGAAGCATACAGTGTTAGTTTTGTTGGACCTTACATCTGCCTTTGACACTATTGATCACAATATTATGCTTAATAAACTTCAGGCTCTATTAGGGATATCTGGATCAGCTTTGAAATGGTTTTCATCTTACCTTACTGGTAGAAGTTTTAGTGTCTATATAAATCAGAACATGTCAGATACTGCAGGTTTATCGAGTGGTGTTCCCAGGGTTCTGTCCTGGGACCAATTCTTTTCCTTCTGTATATATTCCCTCTAGGACAGATAATAAGCCAGTATCAGGATGTTTCTTATCACTTGTATGCAGATGACATTCAGTTATACTGTTCCTTTAAGCCTACTGAGTTATTTAAACTGTCATCCTTAATGAATTGTCTGAGTAGGATCAAGCAGTGGCTAAATGACAACTTTTTAATGTTGAACTCAGCCAAGACTGAAACTTTAATTATTGCTCCGAGCAGAGCATCCCTCAGATTAAGAAACACATTGGTGACTTAGGTTCGTCTGTTCAGCCCAGTCTCAGGAGCTTAGGTGTTGTTTTTGATGCGGCCATGTCTCTGGAGAAACACTCGAAGCAACTTATTAAAAACTGTTTCTTTCAATTAAGGAACATTTCAAAGATAAGAGCCTTGGTGTCAAAAGCCGAGTTGGAGATGATTATTCATGCTTTTATCTCGTCTCGCCTAGACTATTGTAATAGTCTTTTTATTTGCCTTAATAAGAAGGATCTTTGTCATCTCCAGACTGTCCAAAATTCTGCTGCTAGACTTTTAACCCACACGAGTAAAAGGGCACATATTACTCCAGTTTTAGCTTCACTTCATTGGTTACCAGTGATATCTAGAATGCACTTCAAAATTTTGGTCTTAACTTTTAGAGCCCTACAAGGACAGGCACCCCCATACATCTCAGACCTGATACAGCTGCGTACATCCTCACGTAGTCTGAGATCAACAGGCCAGAGGCTATTAGTTGCCCCCCTTACACATTTTAAAACTAGGGGGGACCGTTCATTTCAGGTTGTTGCACCGAGGTTGTGGAACGCTTTGCCTCCTTCCATGCGCTGCTTAGATTGTGTGGAAAACTTTAAAACTCAGTTGAAAACTCTGCTTTTTAAAGAGGCTTTTAACTAGATGGTAGGGTGGTTAGGCTGGTCTTATGTGTACGTGTTATTCTTTTGTTTTGTTTTTGTGATGCATTGTATTTATGAGAGTTGTTAATGCTTCCTTTTGTTGTGAAGCACTTTGTGATCTTCATCTGAGAAAAGTGCTATACAAATAAATTTTACTTACTTACTTACTTACTTGGTAGGTGGAGTCTGACGGGCAGGTTGGGGGTGATGAAGAGTGGCAATAACAGTCACAGTAAAAGATATTGGGACAGTAACTAGAAATAGTAGTTTGTAGTAGTTCATGGCGTAGCAGGATGAACACGGCATCGCAGGACGTGTAGCAGGACCATGGCGACAGTTGCTACCATGATCTTTGATCCTCCCTGATCCAAGGAAACATGCTGGGCAAAAAGAACGTGAGGACTCCGGGAATGACTCCCAGAGCTAGGTTAGTAACAGGCATTTCTGGGACGTGGATGCACACAAATGGAAAGATAAAGGAGAGAGGAGCTCAGTCCCCCAGCAGTCTAAAACTATTACAGCATAACTAAGAGAGACAGAGTAAAGAGAGGAGCCTGGTCGGGCTGTACTGCCCTGCCTCCTCTAATTTTTCTTATATTATTGATTATATGGTAAATTAATCTGACTACTATGAAGAGAAGCAGAGAAGAGAAGGGGTGCCATGTCTGTAGCTATACACCCTCCCCCACCGGTCTAGGCGAGGCTGCGACTCCTCACTCCCTAACTATAAGATTTAAACTTCTCTCAGTTCCACTTCTAAGGTAAAGTGATTCTAGACTACATCATATTGAAGGTTAACAGAGTGTGTCTCCCTCTGGTGGACGTTGTGGAGTATTGTGTTGTCTTTGCTCCAAAGGTTTTTGTACAGAGTTTTGGTGTTTCCTGTCACTGTGGGCTGCAGAGCACAGTAGTACACAGCAGAGTCAGACAGCTGAAGCTTCTGGATCTCCAGAGGAAATGATGTCTTGTTGATTGTAGCATTCAATCTGTCTTTCTCTTTAGCATTATCAGCTTTTACAGAGAAACGTTGCAGCAACATCTTTGGGTAATCATTTTCTTTATGTTTATACCAGAACAAATTGGGACTTGCTCTAGATGTCTCAAATGTACAGCCAAGAGTAAGTGTCTCTCCTTCAGTAGTAATGACATCTCCTGGTGGCTGGATCACTCTGTCTTCTCCTTTACACTCTGGGGAAGAAGAGAACATGCAGAGGACGAGATGAATCAATAAAGATGATTGATTAAAGGAGAACAATCAGTATGTTTAAAGTGTCTCATTGCCAGATATTCAGACACAGATTCTCTGATGTCAGATTATACCAAATATTTATTAAGTGATCAGTTGTATATTTGTGTCAGTTACTTATGAATATTGTTGAGAAGAACCATGTTGTTCTTTGTTTCTTACCAAAGAAAAGAGCAGCAAGAATAATCCCCAGCCAATGTTCCATCTCTACAACAAGGTTTAAATCAACAGGAGAAACTAGCTGATGTTCAACATCCAGTCTGAGAATTGTTCTCTTCACAGCTCCACTTATTATTGACTGAATGGTTGAACACAGTGCACAAGTAGTGCACCTCCTACTTGATAATGTCGCCCTCTAGTGGAGCTACAAGGTTCACTACAACAGGGTAGAAAAAAGGCTTCCAGCAGCTTGTCAGTGTGTCAGCTTGTGTTTTTGTACAGAGACTGTGGGTTTGCTGTCACTGTGGGCCTCACAGCACAGTAGTACAGAGCAGAGTCTGGCACTGCAGCAGAGGAGATCTGGAGATCCATTTTGGTTTTATCCTCACTCACTGAAACAGACAGTCCAGATGTTGTATTTTGCAATAGTCCTCCTGTTCCTAAATGAGAGATGAGGAACTCTGGTGGTTTTCCTGGATATTGTCGATACCAGTAAAACTCATCAGCACCAGCTGCTGGTTTGGAGTATCTGTAGGACAGAGTAACAGAGCTGTCTTCTAAACTGTTCTCTTCTTTCTCTAATGGAGTGAGTTCTTCACAGCTGACTCCTAAAGGAAGAGATAACTCTGTTATTTCATATGGTGTAAGACCTAAAAAGGTATTCATAATCAGATGTTATTAGGATAAAAAATGCATAATGTAACATACCTGTGAGGATGGAGAGAAACATCAGAGAAAACCCCCAATGCTGCAGTGGCAGCATGTTGAATAAAGGTAATGTTGATGGTGTGTGTATTGATCTCTGTTGAATATAGAAGTTCCTCTCTCTTCTATAGTTCAGTAACAGCTCAGCTCCTCCCTGAGTCTCTCCGTCTCCTCGTAGCTCTGTAGTTTCTCTTCTCTCAGTTACACTTCTAAGGTAAAGGGATTCTAGACTACATGATATTGAAGGTTAACAGAGTGTGTCTCCCTCTGGTGGACGTTGTGGAGTATTGTGTTGTCTTTGCTCACAGGCAATGACAATTTTGGCATAAATTGTCTATACCCGTAACTAACAACATTGTGTGCTACACTGTCCAACATTGACAGTATTTTCCACATTAGACCAATATCACAAACAATATCACAAGAAAAGACATTACACAAAAAGGCTTCCTATCAAATTCTTCATTTAAGCCATTTGGAGACAGTGTGTTGAGGTAATGAATCCAAAGGTTTCTCTCTGACGAAGTCTTCCACCAGGATTACCCCTCTTGGAGGGTTCCTAACACACTCCACCCCAACATATCTCAATGTGCTAACATTGTGACCAGCTGGCTTAAAGTGGGTAGCAACAGGACTGTGTTGAGGATCTGTGAACATAAGAGCAGCATTAGTACGGGGTACTAATGCTGCTCTATGTTCACAGATCCTCGTGCACGGGTTTTGCCCCCATATACCAGGCCGCAAGGACACACAATCATGCTACAGTTCAATCATGTTCATTTCTTTAATGTTTAATTTCTTATACTGCACTGTAACTTTTATTCCTGTGTTTTAACATCATATGTTGCGTTGTCAGTGTGCAGGTGGTTGAACATTTTACGTGCATACGTGAACACTGTACACAGCTGCCACTCCTATGATTTCCACCTGGCACAGGCGGTAGGAGTAGTGCACGATAAAGGCGCATATCACTCCTAACAAAACAGCCTCTTAGGTTAGGTGTGCGCTTAAAAACCATCCTCATCTTATCTGGAAAAACTGTTTTTAGATTGGGGTCTGAATGAATAAGTGTCTCATTGCCAGATATTCAGACACAGATTCTCTGATGTCAGATTATACCAAATATTTATTAAGTGATCAGTTGTATATTTGTGTCAGTTACTTATGAATATTGTTGAGAATATTGTTGAGTTTTAACAGCCTCAACAGCTTCACCAAGGCAGCTAGCAAACATCAGGCATCCGAGCGACTCCTCACGATGGTGGTACATTTGATACCTTTGGTGAGTCCAAGGTGGATTTGCAACTGGATGAGCAGCGGAGACGAGAGACCAGCCTGCACAATGAGAGAGTGAGAAGAACTTGGGACATACTGAAGCGCCTCGTTGATTGAATTGTCTTCCTGGGGACATGACGAGGGGAAAGAGTCCCTGAATCGAGGTAATTATTTGGAGCTATTATCTCTGCTATCAGAATATGATGCTGACCTGCGACACCACCTTGCCACGGCCACCATTTCTACAGGAACATCTGGGAAAATTCTAAATGATCTCATAAGTGCTGTTGCTGAGGTGCTAAATGATGCCTTCAAAAAGAGATCAACACCAAGTTTGTCACAGTTATGGTGGACGAGACCACAGATTTCACTGCACAGCTGTCATTTGTACTTCGGTACGTTACTGACTCTGGATTGACACCGGATTCTTAAAGTTTGAGTATGTCACAGAAAGAAAACAAGCTCAGGATCTAGCAGCTTCAGTACTTGAATTGTCGGGCAGCTACAACAAAACAAAGTTAGGTGCACAGAGTTATGATGGAGCCGCTGTAATGGCATCGGGACTTAATGGTGTACAGGCGCGTAAGAAGACTGATTGCATCAAAACGTGTTGACAGAATGCAACTGGAGGAACACGACTCTCTGCACCGCATCTAATGCCATAGAGAAGGAGCTGCTCATTCATCTTGAGCAGGACGCTCAACTGCATGAGGAAGTCAATGAAGGTTTTATCAGAAAGGATAGGAGGACGGATTTCATTTACAACTAAAGGCGAGTGTTACTTCTTACTGTTTAGGAGAGACAGAGTTGTTGCGGTATTTTATACATTTGTATTGCTGTTGTTTGTGTGTAGATGGTGATGCTGTGTTGATGTACCTAAAGAACTTTGGTGCATGTTTCTGATGTTGGTTGAATTGTTGTGATTGTCTTAAAGTTTAATAGTGTGTCTCCCTCTGGTGGACGTTGTGGAGTATTGTGTTGTCTTTGCTCCAAGGTTTTTGTACAGAGTTTTGGTGTTTCCTGTCACTGTGGTCCTCAGAGCACAGTAGTACACAGCAGAGTCAGACAGCTTAGCTGAGGAGATCTGCAGATCCATTTTGGTTTTATCCTCACTCACTGAAACAGACAGTCCAGACGTTGTATTTTGCATTATTTCTCCTGATTTCAGATGAGAGATGAGGAACTCTGGTGGTTTTCCTGGATATTGTCGATACCAGAAGAAATAATCAGCAGAACCTTTGGAGTATCTGTAGGACAGAGTAACAGAGCTGTCTTCTAAACTGTTCTCTTCTTTCTCTACTGGAGTGAATTCTTCACAGCTGACTCCTAAAGGAAGAGATAACTCTGTTATTTCACGTTGTAGAAGACATAATGAATGATTCACATTCAGATAGTATTGGAATTAAACTTCTGCATGGACTTGTTCACGCTGTATAATGTAACATACCTGTGAGGATGGAGAGAAACATCAGAGAAAACCCCCAATGCTGCAGTGGCAGCATGTTGAATAAAGGTAATGTTGATGGTGTGTGTATTGATCTCTGTTGAATATAGAAGTTCCTCTCTCTTCTATAGTTCAGTAACAGCTCAGCTCCTCCCTGAGTCTCTCCGTCTCCTCGTAGCTCTGTAGTTTCTCTTCTCTCAGTTCCACTTCTAAGGTAAAGTGATTCTAGACTACATCATATTGAAGGTTAACAGAGTGTGTCTCCCTCTGGTGGACGTTGTGGAGTATTGTGTTGTCTTTGCTCCAAAGGTTTTGTACAGAGTTGTACAGGTCCACGACCGGGACGGAATCCGCATTGTTCCTCTTCAACTCAAATTTGGACTATCGGCCGAACCGTCCTTTCCAGCACCTTGGAGTAGACCAGGGAGGCTGAGAAGTGTGATACCCCTGTAATTGGCACACACCCTCTGTTCCCCCTTCTTAACAAAGGGAACCACCACCCTGGTCTGCCACTCCCAAGACACTGTCCCAGACCACCACGCAATGTGGAAAAGGTGTCAACCAAGACAGCCCCTCCACAGCCAGAGCTTTCAGCATTTCTTGACAGATCTCATCAATCCCGGGGGCTTTGCCACTGTAGAGTTGTGTAACTACATCAGCCCCTTCTCCAGGGAAAATGACGACAATCCCCCATCATCCTCCAGCTCTGCCTGTATCACAGAGGACATGTCAGCTGGATTTAGGTGTACCTCAAAAAGATCCTTCCTCCACCCTATTACCTTCTCAGTTGAGGTCAACAGCATCCCATCCTTACTGTGCACACTTTGGATGAGTCCCTGTTTCCCCCTCCTGAAGTGGCGAACAGTTTTCCAGAATCACCTTGGTGCCGACCGAAATTCCTTTTCCATGTCTTCTCCGAACTTCTCCCACACCCGCTGCTTTGCATCTTTCACGGCAGAGGCTGCAGCCCTACGGGCCCTTCAGTGCCTTGCAACTGCCTCCGGAGTCCTCTGTGATAGTATATCCCGGGAAAGACTCCTTCTTCAGTCGGACGGCTTCCCTGACCACCGGTTACTGCCCCTTGAGGCACCTAAGACCACAGCTCTCCACCACAGCTTTAGCAATGGGAACTGTGAACACTGTCCACTCCGGTTCAATCCCACCAGCCTCCACAGGGATGCACAAAGGTTCCGCCGGAGGTGTGAGTTGAAAGTCTCTTGGACAGGGGCCTCCTCCAGACATTCCCAATTTACCTGCACTACCCGTTTGGGCTTTCCAGGTCTGTCCAGAGTCTTACCCCACCCCCTGACCCAACTCACCACCATATAATATTATTATATAACATTTAGCATATTTAAATTATTGTCATGAAGCTCAAAGATTGTGTTTGAGAAGTCAACAGCATGTCTGTTAAGTAACACGTATCAACAATGACAAACACAAACTGTAGAGAAAACTAACTCTCTTGTCTAATCAAGAGTTAAGATTCACAAAAACAATGAGCTGGATTACATCTTTTTCATGAAGTTGTAACCACAAATAATCAGTGAAAACAATGAAATATTGCATTTATTCAGTGAATTATGTTGTCAGTGCCCAGTTATTTCCATAGAAGGAGGAGCTGAAGTGTGTATATGTTCAGTGAGGAGCTGTCAGGTTTTTGTACAGAGACTGTGGGTTTGCTGTCACTGTGGGCCTCACAGCACAGTAGTACAGAG
The DNA here is from genome assembly GCA_013375575.1 of Percina caprodes. Classification (NCBI taxonomy): domain Eukaryota; kingdom Metazoa; phylum Chordata; class Actinopteri; order Perciformes; family Percidae; genus Percina; species Percina caprodes. The sequence goes on from JABXJD010000333.1 coordinate 626,898, forward strand.
CAGAGTCTGGCACTGCAGTAGAGGAGATCTGGAGATCCACACCATGCTTTTCATCAGACAGTTTAGTAGAGAACCTTGTGTCTGATTGTAGGGACTCTCCTGGTCTTGTAAAACCAAGCCCTGAAATGTACAGGAGGAACTCTGGAGGTTTTCCTGGATATTGTTGATACCAGAAGAAATCATCATTACTGTGGGCCTCAGAGCACAGTAGTACACAGCAGAGTCAGACAGCTTAGCTGAGGAGATCTGCAGATCAACTTGATTTCTCTCCTCATTCAGTATAGCAGTCAGTCGAGGGTGAGGAGGTTTTGCTTCCACTACTGAAGGTTGTTTAGTATCAGTGATCAGGAGAAGGAACTGAGGAGCTGATCCAGGATCCTGTCGATACCACTGGAGATTATTAGCTTTAACTGAATAGGTACAGGACAGAGTAGCACTACGGCCCTCTGATGAAAACACTTCAGCACTGCTGGCAGTAATATCATCTTCCATCGTGTAGATTTACACTGCTGCTCCAAAGTCACATATCCAACATTTGGAAAACATCACTCTGACATTGTTAAGTTCAGCAAATGATGCTGTTAACAATGTATTAATCAGTTATTAGTGATAAAGTGATGACATCTAGATTGACATTTTAGAAATGTGTAACTTTGAACTCCATCTAAAATCTGAACTGGATCTGTAAAACCTTGAAAATGTCTTTATATTTCAGGATTTATGATCCAAACCATCCGTACCTATGAGAGAGAAGCAGAACAGAATTGCAGTGAGTTTTTCCATGTCTGCAGAGGTGAAATGCTGTTTTTGAAGGTTCAGGATGAATAAGTGTTGTGAGTTGTTTGGTCTGATGTTCACAGCTGAATCAAACAGTTGTCTGTCATGAAGCCACCTCTGCAGTCAGGAAGAGGAGACTCATATGGTGACTTACTTTCATTTCTCCAAGTCTTCATCACAACTGGGTTTCATTAGTGAAAAGAATCCAGACTGGCTCATAAAATACTCTGAAGGTTAACAGAGTGTGTCTCCCTCTGGTGGACGTTGTGGAGTATTGTGTTGTCTTTGCTCCAAAGGTTTTTGTACAGAGTTTTGGTGTTTCCTGTCACTGTGGGCCTCAGAGCACAGTAGTACACAGCAGAGTCAGACAGCTGAAGCTTCTGGATCTCCAGAGGAACTGATGTCTTGTTGATTGTAGCATCAAATCTGTCTTTCTGGAACTCTGGAGCATTATCTTTTGTTCCAATGGTGTCACGTCTCAAAATAAACTTATGGAAGTCATTGACTTGTTTGTACCAGAGGAGATAAGGAAATTTGTCACTGGTCTCAAATGTACAGCCAAGAGTAAGTGTCTCTCCTTCAGTAGCAATGACATCTCCTGGTGGCTGGATTTCTCTGTCCTCTTCTTTACACTCTGGGGAAGAAGAGAACATGCAGAGGAAGAGATGAATCAATAAATATGATTGATTAAAGGAGAAAAATCAGTATGTTTCAATTGTTACCTAGCCAGAGAGTCAGAATCAGGATGTTAGTCAGCCAGTGTTTCATGTCTGCAGTGAGAGGGGGGGAGAGAGGAAGAGCATTGATACTCTGATGGATCTGGGCCTTCACATCATTGCTCCTTCCTCTTCATCATCTGTTGATGAACTCTCAACATTTTGTGATTGTCCTGAACAGAGTGTGTCTCCCTCTGGTGGACGTTGTGGAGTATTGTGTTGTCTTTGCTCCAAAGGTTTTTGTACAGAGTTTTGGTGTTTCCTGTCACTGTGGGCCTCAGAGCACAGTAGTACACAGCAGAGTCAGACAGCTTAGCTGAGGAGATGATCATATGGATTATTTTGTCCTTCACTTCAATCTTCAGTCCAGGGATTGGACTTGTCAATATTCTTCCTGATCCTACATGAGAGATGAGCAACTCTGGTGGTTTTCCTGGATATTGTCGATACCAGAAGTAATAATCACTAGATGCCATTTTGGAGTATCTGTAGGACAGAGTAACAGAGCTGTCTTCTAAACTGTTCTCTTCTTTCTCTACTGGAGTGAGTTCTTCACAGCTGACTCCTAAAGGAAGAGATAACTATGTTATGTCATGTGGTATGAGACTTAAAAAAGTAATCACAATCAGATGTTATTAGGACAAAAAAATTCCAAAGTGCATAATGTAACATACCTGTGAGGATGGAGAGAAACATCAGAGAAAACCCCCAATGCTGCAGTGGCAGCATGTTGAATAAAGGTAATGTTGATGGTGTGTGTATTGATCTCTGTTGAATATAGAAGTTCCTCTCTCTTCTATAGTTCAGTAACAGCTCAGCTCCTCCCTGAGTCTCTCCGTCTCCTCGTAGCTCTGTAGTTTCTCTTCTCTCAGTTCCACTTCTAAGGTAAAGTGATTGTAGACTACATCATATTGAAGGTTAACAGAGTGTGTCTCCCTCTGGTGGACGTTGTGGAGTATTGTGTTGTCTTTGCTCCAAAGGTTTTTGTACAGAGTTTTGGTGTTTCCTGTCACTGTGGGCTGCAGAGCACAGTAGTACACAGCAGAGTCAGACAGCTGAAGGTTCTGGATCTCCAGAGGAAAGGACTTATCCTTTATTGTAGCATCAACTCTCTCTTTCTCTTTAGCATTATCGGCTTTTACAGAGAAACGTTGCAGCAGCATCTTTGGGTAATCATTTTCTTCTTGTTTGTACCAGAACAAAGTGGGAGTTGGATCAGTTGTCTCAAATGTACAGCCAAGAGTAAGTGTCTCTCCTTCAGTAGTAATGACATCTCCTGGTGGCTGGATCACTCTGTCTTCTCCTTTACACTCTGGGGAAGAAGAGAACATGCAGAGGAAGAGATGAATCAGTAAAGATGATTGATTAAAGGAGAACAGTATGTTTAAAATGTAAATAATCTGGATTTTCCCTTACTGTTGTTTCATCTCTGAGAAAACCATATAACGTATTATTTAGCATGTACAAGATACCAACAGAAATGATCTGTTTTTGCTTTCTTCTGCATTAAAACACTCTTTGTATCTTACCAAAGAAAAGAGCCGCAAGAATAATCCCCAGCCAATGTTCCATCTCTACAACAAGGTTTAAATCAACAGGAGAAACTAGCTGATGTTCAACATCCAGTCTGAGAATTGTTCTCTTCACAGCTCCACTTATTATTGACTGAATGGTTGAACACAGTGCACAAGTAGTGCACCTCCTACTTGATAATGTCGCCCTCTAGTGGAGCTACAAGGTTCACTACAACAGGGTAGAAAAAAGGCTTCCAGCTGCTTGTCAGTGTGTCAGCTTGTGTTTTTGTACAGAGACTGTGGGTTTGCTGTCACTGTGGGCCTCACAGCACAGTAGTACAGAGCAGAGTCTGGCACTGCAGCAGTGGAGATCTGGAGATCCATTTTGGTTTTATCCTCACTCACTGAAACAGACAGTCCAGACTTTGTTGCATTTTGCGTTCCAAAGTGAAAGATGAGGAGCTCTGGTTGTTTTCCTGCATATTGTCGATACCAGAAGAAATAATCATCATATTTTGCTTGTCTGGAGTATCTGTAGGACAGAGTAACAGAGCTGTCTTCTAAACTGTTCTCTTCTTTCTCTACTGGAGTGAGTTCTTCACAGCTGACTCCTAAAGGAAGAGATAACTCTGTTATGTCATGTGGTATGAGATTCAAAAAAGTAATCACAATCAGATGTTATTAGGATGAAAAGTGCATAATGTAACATACCTGTGAGGATGGAGAGAAACATCAGAGAAAACCCCAATGCTGCAGTGGCAGCATGTTGAATAAAGGTAATGTTGATGGTGTGTGTATTGATCTCTGTTGAATATAGAAGTTCCTCTCTCTTCTATAGTTCAGTAACAGCTCAGCTCCTCCCTGAGTCTCTCCGTCTCCTCCTAGATCTGTATCTTCACCTCTCTGTTAAGCTTCCTCTGGTTAACAGACTGGGGCAATATTTTCTTCCATTTTTAATTCAATTTTATTTATAGTAATAATTCATAACAAGAGTTATCTCAAGACACTTTACAGATAGAGCAGGTCTAGACCGCTCTATAATTTACAGATAGAGCAGGTCTAGACCGCTCTATAATTTACAGATAGAGCGGGTCTTGACCGCTCTATAATTTACAAGGACCCAACAGTTCTAGTCGTTCCTCCAGAGCAAGCAACAATGCGACAGTGGCGGGAAAACCTCCTTTTAGGAAAACCCTGGGACAGACCCAAGCTCTTGGTAGGCGGAGTCTGAGGGTGCTGGTTTGGGGGTGATGAAGAATGGCAATAACAGTCACAGTAACAGGTAATGGACCAGTGACTAAAAGATAGTAGTTTGTAGTAGTTCATGTAATAAAAGGGCACTGCAGAGCATAGCAGGGCATCACAGGACGTGTAGCAGGACCACGGCAACATCTGCTACCATGATCTTGGATCCTCCTGATTTAAGGAAACATGCTGGGGGGCAAAGAACGTGAGGACTCCGGGGAATGACGCCCCAGAGCTAGGTTAGTAACAGGCATTTCTGGGACGTGGATGCACACAAATGGAAAGATAGAAAGATAAAGGAGAGAGGAGCTCAGTCCCCCAGCAGTCTAAAACTCTTACAGCATAACTAAGAGAGACAGAGTAAAGAGAGGAGCCTGGTCGGGCTGTACTGCCCTGTCTCCCTCTATTTTATTATATTATTGATTATATGGTAAATTCATCTGACAATTATGAAGAGAAGCAGAGAAGAGAAGGGGTGCCATGTCTGTAGCTATACACCCTCCCCCACCGGTCTAGGCGAGGCTGCGACTCCTCACTCCCTAACTATAAGCTTTATACTTTTCTCTGTTACACTTCTGAGGTAAAGTGATTCTAGACTACATCATATTGAAGGTTAACAGAGAGTGTCTCCCTCTGGTGGACGTTGTGGAGTATTGTGTTGTCTTTGCTCCAAAGGTTTTTGTACAGAGTTTTGGTGTTTCCTGTCACTGTGGGCTGCAGAGCACAGTAGTACACAGCAGAGTCAGACAGCTTAGCTGAGGAGATGATCATATGGATTATTTTGTCCTCCACTTTAATCTTCAGTCCAGGGATTATTTCGTTTCCTACTTGTCCTGAAGCAGAGTGTGAGATGAGGAACTCTGGTGGTTTTTCTGGATATTGTCGGTACCAGAAGAAATAATTATTAGATGACATTTTAGAGTATCTGCAGGACAGAGTAACAGAGCTGTCTTCTAAACTGTTCTCTTCTTTCTCTACTGGAGTGAGTTCTTCACAGCTGACTCCTAAAGGAAGAGATAACTCTGTTATTTCTTATTGTATGAGACTCAATCAATACTCCATAAATAATCCGCATTAAGATGTTATATGGATTACATTTTTCACGCTGTATAATGTAACATACCTGTGAGGATGGAGAGAAACATCAGAGAAAACCCCCAATGCTGCAGTGGCAGCATGTTGAATAAAGGTAATGTTGATGGTGTGTGTATTGATCTCTGTTGAATATAGAAGTTCCTCTCTCTTCTATAGTTCAGTAACAGCTCAGCTCCTCCCTGAGTCTCTCCGTCTCCTCGTAGCTCTGTAGTTTCTCTTCTCTCAGTTCCACTTCTAAGGTAAAGTGATTCTAGACTACATCATATTGAAGGTTAACAGAGTATTACTCCCTCTGGTGGACGTTGTGGCTTCTCCTGGTGCCAGATGGGGCCCTTACTTGGTGGATTAGAAGGAGGAACCTGATCACAGTGACAGGGCTCATTCACAGCCCTGGGTTATTCCCCCTGCTGACAACTTTACACTACACACATGTTGGTCCTCTCTCCTTTCTCAGTTTAAAATCTCCTGTATGAAGTGGTCTTTGTAGTTTTCAGCTGACATGGTTCCTGTTTAACAGCTGGTGCAGATTCACTTTGTTCTTGAACGTTTGAAAGGTGGTAATTGTAGTGAACCTGTGCATGCCTTTTAATATCTCTTTCTGGAAAGTTTGAAAGTAAACTGAATCTGTGAATTATGATGTAATGTAATATTAACCATAAAGCAGGAGTGGTTGTGTGCACAACCCCATCGGTGAGTGTAGGGCAACAAGGGCTGGATACTACTCAAAGGAATGCGAGGCCCTCGACCTGCTGATACTCCCACACGTCTCCACAGGCTAAGGATTTATCTAATAGATTCCTCAGCAGATGGCACAAACAGGAGGGGATAAATACTGCAATGGAGCCTTTTGACAACATCTCATAAGGTGAATGCCTTCGGGCTACAACAAGATCACTGGTAAGAACACTAACGCCCCAATGTGTTGTGTAAAATCCTCCCCACTGGGTTTTGAGGTTAAGTCCATCCAAAAACACTGGCACATTATTCATTCAGACCCCAATCTAAAAACAGTTTTTCCAGATAAGATGAGGATGGTTTTAAGCGCACACCTAACCTAAGAGGCTGTTTTGTTAGGAGTGATATGCGCCTTTATCGTGCACTACTCCTACCGCCTGTGCCAGATGGAAATCATAGGTGTGGCAGCTGTGTACAGTGTTCACGTATGCACGTAAAATGTTCAACCACCTGCACACTGACAACGCAACATATGATGTTAAAACACAGGAATAAAAGTTACAGTGCAGTATAAGAAATTAAACATTAAAGAAATGAACATGATTGAACTGTAGCATGATTGTGTGTCCTTGCGGCCTGGTATATGGGGGCAAAACCCCGTGCGAGGATCTGTGAACATAAGAGCAGCATTAGTACCCCCGTACTAATGCTGCTATGTTCACAGATCCTCAACACAGTCCTGTTGCTACCCACTTTAAGCCAGCTGGTCACAATGTTAGCACATTGAGATATGTTGGGGTGGAGTGTGTTAGGAACCCTCCAAGAGGGGTAATCCTGGTGGAAGACTTCGTCAGAGAGAAACCTTTTGGATTCATTACCTCAACACACTGTCTCCAAATGGCTTAAATGAAGAATTTGATAGGAAGCCTTTTTGTGTAATGTCTTTTCTTGTGATATTGTTTGTGATATTGGTCTAATGTGGAAAATACTGTCAATGTTGGATAGTGTAGCACACAATGTTGTTTTGTAAGTTACGGGTATAGACAATTTATGCCAAAAATTGTCATTGCCTGTGTGCATATTGTGTATATGTAATTTGATCACTAATTTTTGTGGTGACTATGGTAAAGGGGCACTTAGCCCAACAAGGCCTTGGTAATTAGTTTGAATGAGCTCAGCTGATGGACCCAGAGCGCTTTCCAAAGGTGTGAACTACAAGCTTGTAGTTTTTACTTTTGCCATTTTGACCACTCCTCCTGGTCATCCAGCCATTTTTGATGCTTATTTCTTGGGGTAGCCTGTAGGAGTTTGGGGGACAGGCTCAGGAATTTACAAGTAGGCCCAGATCTCAGTTGGTGGCCCCATGTGTTCCTATGTTCCTCAGAGATCATTTTAAACTCATGTAAAGTTACTGCTTTGGTTCTTTTGGTTAAAAATCAGGTTTACCCGCACTGTTGGGTCCAGTAAGTCCTATTCCATTCAATAAAACACCTTCTCTGCATCTGGGGATAACAGTTCAGGCGTGTCTGTCAAAGACGTGGAATTTATGTCAAAGAGCCAACAAGTGTTGGAGAAGGAATGTCTCGCCATGAATCTAGTTTTGATCCAACATGACATGACTTCATGTAAACGTACATGCCTATTTCCTAAAGCCAAGTTGCGTGTTATCTGAACGCATTGTGAGTTATCCGCGTGTATGTCTACGCTGTGTACAGCAGACAGCAGTCTGCAACGTCACAGCGTGAACATACACACCGCTTTCTAAAGCCTTGTGGTGTGTTATTAAAACGCTACAGTTGGGTTTAGGAAACGTCACACGCTGGATCCGATCCCCTGTCTCCTAGGAGAAAGTCTGTTTTACCCATCTGCGTGAAGTGACACGCAATCGCAAACTAATGTAAGTCAATGGGGGCCAAACTGCATTGATAAACACGCTAAAAAGCGAGTATGTGTCTTGATAAAACAGCAATAATGGCATACGAGTTGGCGTCTCATACAGTGGTGTGAAAAAGTGTTTGCCCCCTTCCTCATTTCCTGTTCCTTTGCATGTTTGTCACACTTAAGTGTTTCGGAACATCAAACCAATTTAAATAGTCAAGGACAACACAACTAAACACAAAATGCAATTTGTAAATGAAGGTGTTTATTATTAAAGGTGAAAAAAAATCCAAACCATCATGGCCCTGTGTGAAAAAGTGATTGCCCCCTTGTTAAAACATACTATAACTGTGGTTGTCCACACCTGAGTTCAATTTCTCTAGCCACACCCAGGCCTGATTATTGCCACACCTGTTCACTGTTTGCCCTGTGTGAAAAAGTGATTGCCCCTAAACCTAATAACTGGTTGGGCCACCCTTGGCAGCAACAACTGCAACCAAGCGTTTGCGATAATGTGCAATGAGGCTTTTACAGCGTCCTGGAGGAATTTTGGCCCACTCATCTTTGCAGAATTGTCCTAATTCAGTTACATTAGAGGGTTTTCGAGCATGAACGGCCTTTTTGAGGTCATACCACAACATCTCAATAGGATTCAGGTCAGGACTTTGGCTAGGCCACTCCAAAGTCTTCATTTTGTTTTCTTCAGCCATTCGGTGGTGGACTTGCTGGTGTGTTTAGGATCATTGTCCTGCTGCAGAACCCAAGTTCGTTTCAGCTTGAGTACACGAACAGATGGTCGGACATTCTCCTTCAGGATCTCTTGGTAGACAGCAGAATTCATAGTTCCTTTTATCACGGCAAGTCTTCCAGGTCCTGAAGCAGCAAAACAGCCCCAGACCATCACACTACCACCACCATATTTTACTGTTGGTATAATGTTCTTTTTATGAAATGCAGTGTTCCTTCTACGCCAGATATACTTGGACACACACCTTCCAAAGAGTTCCACTTTTGTCTCATCGGTCCACAGAATGTTGTTCCAAAAGTCTTGGGGATCATCAAGATGTGTTGTGGAGAAACTGAGACGAGCTTTGATGTTGTTTTTGCTCAGCAGTGGTTTTCTCCTTGGAACTCTGCCATGCAGGCCATTTTTGCCCAGTATTTTCCTGATGGTGGAGGCATGAACGCTGACCTTAACTGAGGCAAGTGAGCCCTGCAGTTCTTTGGACGTTGTTGTGGGGTCTTTTGTGACCTCTTGGATGAGTCGTCGCTGCGCTCTTGGGGTAATTTTGGGCCACCACTCCTGGGAAGGTTCACCACTGTTCCATGTCTTCGCCATTTGTGGATAATGGCTCTCACTGTGGTTCGCTGGATTCCCAAAGCTTTGGAAATGGCTTTATAACCTTTCCAGACTGATAGATCTCAATTACTTTCTTTCTCAATTGTTCCTGAATTTCTTTGGGTCTCGGCATGATGTGTAGCTTTTAAGGATCTTCTGGTGGACCTTACTGTGTCAAGCAGCTCCTATTTAAGTGATGCCTTGATTGTGAACAGGTGTGGCAATAATCAGGCCTGGGTGTGGCTAGAGAAATTGAACTCAGGTGTGGACAACCACAGTTATAGTATGTTTTAACAAGGGGGCAATCACTTTTTCACACAGGGCCATGATGGTTTGGATTTTTTTTCACCTTTAATAATAAACACCTTCATTTACAAATTGCATTTTGTGTTTAGTTGTGTTGTCCTTGACTATTGTTTAAATTGGTTTGATGTTCCGAAACACTTAAGTGTGACAAACATGCAAAGGAACAGGAAATGAGGAAGGGGGCAAACACTTTTTCACACCACTGTATGAGACGCCAACTCGTATGCCATTATTGCTGTTTTATCAAGACACATACTCGCTTTTTAGCGTGTTTATCAATGCAGTTTGGCCCCCATTGACTTACATTAGTTTGCGATTGCGTGTCACTTCACGCCACTGTACATACATCATTTCATGAGATCAGTCTGCCCGCTTGGGTAACACAATGAAAACGAGGGCCTTCTCAAGCGCTTGGCTATACATTTAATGGGAATTTTGCAACATGTAACATTTTTTGAGAATGTGTATTTGTTATGATTTGACAGTTTAGTATCTTTTGGTCTTCTGCAGCCGTGAGAGGTCAAATGCAAATGCAGTGGAGTTGTTAGGGAAGCTTCTGTTTTCATGAAATTCTTGTCTTTTAAAAAAAACATTGGGTATATTTTTCTTTGGATTTTAATGTCTCAAAATAATAATACCATTGATTTAAGAGTTGTATTTGTTTTTCAGTGACCTTTTTGGGACGTAGATCAACATGTTGAATAATGGAAGGAGCTCATTGTTGTCTAATGGCTCTCAGGTTATGAAGAGGATTTAGTAGGTAGGTCAGTGTCCATGTATCTGTTGTCATGGTGTCTTGTGTTTGAACCATCATACAGCTGGTTTGTCACTGATGTGGATTTGCTGCTCATGTGAGTCCTCCCACAGTGTTACACTAGCAGCTGGAACCACAGGGACTCTGATAAAACTGGAATCATCAGAATCCATCTGATATCAAGCTGAGGTTTGAATACCACTTCCCTCCTCTTTGAAGACTAGGCCCATATCTGGGTTCAGGTTTTTGTACAGCCTCTTCTACACTTTGTATCACTGTGTTTGTGCAGCACAGTAGTAGAGACCTGTGTCTGCCAGGGTTAGTGACTTTATGGTCAGTTCAGTTGATTCCACTGATGTGTTGGATTCATATTTCTGCTCATCTGGGACATATTCATAACTCATTTCTCTTCCTCCTTTCCAGAGAATAAACTGAGGTGCCTGAAGGTCTGAATGATGTCTGTACCAGTGAAGTACAATATTGTTGTCATTAGTCTCATATTAACATCTGAGTGAGACAGATTCTCCTCTTTTACTGACTTCATCTTCTACAGGAGAGATTTGATCTCCAGCTTGTAACCCTCTGAACCCGAGAGACTCGCCCACGAGCAAAAACAGCACCTCTGATTCATAGTTTAATCATTTAACAACCATAAATGATAGAGACTTACCAAAAATGGCAGCTAAAAGCTAACGAGTTAGTGGTTACGGAGGTCTTTTCCGGGTCCTTCTAGCCTCTACAGGTGATTTTCTATCCAACCTGTAACTTGTGCCCTTTTCGGGGTCGTTGAGCATTAAATCCAAACCGTTACATCCAGGATTTATCCACTTTATGTCCATAATTCATTGCATTTTTGCTCATTTCTGCTGCTAGCTCACGCTGCTCCTGTGTTTGCTCTGTGTGTTAACGTAAGAAAAGGCATAGCATGCCCATATATGGGAGACAACGTCACCCAAAGAGTATAGAGTCCTAAAGAGGTCAATCTTCCCAGTCACACTAGGGTCCCACTAGTCTCGATCAATGCGATCAAAGATGCTATAGCGGAACAAGATCGATATCTACCGTTTATAGAGGGAAATGGCCCCACTGGTTTGAGATTTGGCATATATTTATATTATATATTATTTTATATATTAATATCATATATTTTGGCCTTTTTTGAAGAATTATAAATAGTATGTGATTTATATGAGTTAGAATGTTTATTATGTTTATTTTTGCATATAAGAAAACTGTTTTAGACACACAACTGCCTGTGTAGCATTGCTGTGGGTGTAATATCAATAAATATGACATTATTATGTTGAATATTGGCATAAGTAAATGTCATAAGGGGCAAAAGCGTCTGGACTTTCTTTGAAAAAATGCATTTTGTCAACTGTATAAGTTATAATGATTATTTCTTCACAGTGTGACTCCCAAGACATATGAGAAGTGTTTTAGAGGTTTTACTGCTCTGTGTGTGATATCAATACATATCTGGAAGATTCATGTTCCGTTTTATTTATTTATTTGTCTTTAAGGTCCTACAACCATTTTTAACATTCAAGTGAGCTCACTGCAGCCCAAATATTCTAATAACCCAGTTTGTCCTGAAAAAAATGATGTTCATATCTTGACTGTGGCCAACAGGGTTGATGTTTTACAAGTTAATATAAAATAAATCCAGACGGACAATGAACTGTAAAAATGGCCTCAGGGTTCAGAGGGTTAAGTACGAGTAGTGAGTACTTTTGCCATCTCTGTCTCAGTTCCACTTCTAAGGTAAAGGGATTCTAGACTACATCATATTGAAGGTTAACAGAGTGTGTCTCCCTCTGGTGGACGTTGTGGAGTATTGTGTTGTCTTTGCTCCAAAGGTTTTTGTACAGAGTTTTGGTGTTTCCTGTCACTGTGGGCCTCAGAGCACAGTAGTACACAGCAGAGTCAGACAGCTTAGCTGAGGAGATGATCATATGGATTACTTTGTCCTCCACTTTAATCTTCAGTCCAGGGATTGGATTGATTCCTACTTGTCCTGAAGCAGAGTGTGAGATGAGGAACTCTGGTGGTTTTCCTGGATATTGTCGGTACCAGAAGAAATAATCACCAGATGACATTTTGGAGTATCTGTAGGACAGAGTAACAGAGCTGTCTTCTAAACTGTTCTCTTCTTTCTCTACTGGAGTGAGTTCTTCACAGCTGACTCCTAAAGGACGAGATAACTCTGTTATGTCATGTGGTATGAGACTTAAAAAAGTAATCACAATCAGATGTTATTAGGACAAAAATTCCAAAGTGCATAATGTAACATACCTGTGAGGATGGAGAGAAACATCAGAGAAAACCCCCAATGCTGCAGTGGCAGCATGTTGAATAAAGGTAATGTTGATGGTGTGTGTATTGATCTCTGTTGAATATAGAAGTTCCTCTCTCTTCTATAGTTCAGTAACAGCTCAGCTCCTCCCTGAGTCTCTCCGTCTCCTCGTAGCTCTGTAGTTTCTCTTCTCTCAGTTACACTTCTTACAAACCTACATCATGAAATTGATTTAATATAAAGTTTAACAGTGTTTGACTTCTCTGGTGGATGTTGTGGGCTATCGAGTTGTCTTTGCTCTAGAGGTCTTCAACGTTTTTAAGCCAAGGACCCTTTAACTGAAAGAGACTGATCAGGGACCCCTACTATATTATTGTATAAAATGAAGTTGCATATAAAACTGTGCCTAAAATAACATGTAGGGTGGCCTAAACCTTTATACATACCTTTTTTTGTATAGGATATTAGGCAATTATAATAGCTTAAAAATATAAGTCGGGTTTTCATGTTAAAACATGATTCATAAAATCTGTATCTGGGGATGACGATCTTAGTGACTACATTACGCATAGGCCAGTAACCCTATCATCAGTGCGGATTTATGTTTGCTAATAATATGCTATATTCATTTTAAGACTACAAAAGTAAAGACTAATTTAAAGCCCCCCACCCCCATAGCCGCAGCTGAGAGCAAATGTGATGTCATGAGAGTGCCGTAACTGTTTCTAGCTCCAGTCTTCCCTGAACAGAGGTGGTGCTAATTAGCAAAGGCTACCGACTTTGCTATTTGTACGGACTAGAAGAAGAAGAAAGCTTTCAGGGCGCTAAGCCTTCTTGCTATGAGATTAAGAACCAGTGACGATTTTGCAGACATTCCCGCTATTAAATCTTCAGATGGTAATATTAGAACTAACCCTGTCGAAATCAATAAATCTTTTCAGACACTTTAATCCAAACTGTATTAATCTGAGGTTACGTTGGATAAACCCCACTGTTACAGCTGGTTCAATCAGCTTGACTTACCTCAGTTATCAGCAGAGGAATCAGCTAGCTTGGACAAATTAATTTTTATTGAAGTATTAAGCTTGCCAGTACAGAATATGTAAAAAGGAAAATCACCGGTCTTTGATGGGATTTCCTCTGAATTTTTGGTAACAGTTGGGCCCTTTCCTTCTTGACATGATTAACTTCTCTATTGAAAATGGTGAATTCTCAAGGGACGTTAACACAGCCTTTCTTACTCCTGAAAAGGATAAAAATCCTACAGAGTTTTGTAGTTATCAGCCTCTGAGCTTAACCCTCTGAACCGAGAGACTCGCCCACGAGCCTAAAAACACTCTGATTCATAGTTCAATCATTAACCATCCATAACACATAGAAACTCGCCGAAAGTGGCTAAAAGCTAACGAGTTAGTGGTTACGGAGGTCTTTTCCGGGTCCTTCTAGCCTCTACAGGTGATTTTCTATCCAGCCTGGAACTTCTGCCTTTTTGGGGTTCGTTGAGCATTAAATCCATACCTTTACATCCAAGATTTATCCACTTTTTGTCCATAATTCATCGTTTTCGCTCAATTCTGCCGCTAGCGCCGTCCGTCCTTTGTGTACGGAAGTCAAGGACTCCATATATGGGGTGCATGCCCATATATGGGAGACAACGTCACCCAAAGTGTATAGAAGGCCAAACGGTTGTATGGAAGGCCAAAAGGCTGTATGGAAGGCCAAACGGTTGAATGGAAGGCCAATAGGAGAACTGCTTTAGACACACAATTGCTTGTGTAGCATTGCTGTGGGTGTAATATCAATAAATATGACATTATTATGTTGATTATTGGCATAAGTAAATGTCATGAGGGCAAAAGCGCCTTGACTTTCTTTGAAAAATGCATGTATTTTGTCAACTGTATAAGTTATAATGATTATTTCTTCACAATGTGACTCCCAAGACATATGAGAAGTGTTTTAGAAAGTAAAATGGCTTAGGTTTTATTGATCTGTGTGTGATATCAATACATATCTGGAAGATTCATGTTCCGTTTTGTTTATTTATTTGTCTTTAAGGTCCTACAACCATTTTTAACATGCAGGTGAGCTCACTGCAGCCCAAATATTCTAATAACCCAGTTTGTCCTGAAAAAATGATGTTCATATCTTGACTGTAGACAACAGGGTTGGTGTTTTACAAGCTTTTTATAAAATAAATCCAGACGGACAATGAACTGTAAAAATGGCCTTAGGGCTAGGAGGGTTAAAGCTGACATAGAAATCTTTGCAAAGCTC
>JABXJD010002744.1:0-44953 GCA_013375575.1 Percina caprodes
TCTGTAGTTTCTCTCTCTCAGTTACACTTCAAGGTAAAGTGATTGTAGACTACATCATATTGAAGGTTAACAGAGTGTGTCTCCTCTGGTGGACGTTGTGGAGTATTGTGTTGTCTTTGCTCCAAAGGTTTTGTACAGAGTTTTGGTGTTTCCTGTCACTGTGGGCTGCAGAGCACAGTAGTACACAGCAGAGTCAGACAGCTGAAGCTTCTGGATCTCCAGAGGAAAGGACTTATCCTTTATTGTAGCATCAACTCTTTCTTTCTCTTTAGACTTATCAGCTTTTACAGAGAAACGTTGCAGCAGCATCTTTGGGTAATCATTGACTTCTTGTTTGTACCAGAATAAAGATGGAAATGTGGCACTGGTCTCAAATGTACAGCCAAGAGTAAGGGTCTCTCCTTCAGTAGTAATGACATCTCCTGGTGGGTGGATCACTCTGTCTTCTCCTTTACACTCTGGGGAAGAAGAGAACATGCAGAGGAAGAGATGAATCAATAAAGATGATTGATTAAAGGAGAAAAGCAGGTTTAAAGATTAAATAATCTGGATTTTCTCTTACTGCTGTTTCATTTCAGAGAAAACCATATAACGTATTATTTAGCATGTACGAGATACCAACAGAAATGATCTGTTTTTGCTTTTTTCTGCATTAAAACACTCTTTGTATCTTACCAAAGAAAAGAGCAGCAAGAATAATCCCCAGCCAATGTTCCATCTCTACAACAAGGTTTAAATCAACAGGAGAAACTAGCTGATGTTCAACATCCAGTCTGAGAATTGTTCTCTTCACAGCTCCACTTATTATTGACTGAATGGTTGAACACAGTGCACAAGTAGTGCACCTCCTACTTGATAATGTCGCCCTCTAGTGGAGCTACAAGGTTCACTACAACAGGTAGAAAAAGGCTTCCAGCAGCTTGTCAGTGTGTCAGCTTGTGTTTTTGTACAGAGACTGTGGGTTTGCTGTCACTGTGGGCCTCACAGCACAGTAGTACAGAGCAGAGTCTGGCACTGCAGCAGAGGAGATCTGGAGATCCATTTTGGTTTTATCCTCACTCACTGAAACAGACAGTCCAGGGATTGGATTTTGCAATATTCTTCCTGTTCCTAAATGAGAGATGAGGAACTCTGGTGGTTTTCCTGGATATTGTCGATACCAGTAAAACTCATCACCACTATTTGCTTGTTTGAAGTATCTGTAGGACAGAGTAACAGAGCTGTCTTCTAAACTGTTCTCTTCTTTCTCTACTGGAGTGAGTTCTTCACAGCTGACTCCTAAAGGAAGAGATAACTCTGTTATTTCATGTTGTAGAAGACATAATGAATGATTCACATTCAGATGGTATTGGAATTAAAGTTCTGCATGAACTTATTCACGCTGTATAATGTAACATACCTGTGAGGATGGAGAGAAACATCAGAGAAAACCCCAATGCTGCAGTGGCAGCATGTTGAATAAAGGTAATGTTGATGGTGTGTGTATTGATCTCTGTTGAATATAGAAGTTCCTCTCTCTTCTATAGTTCAGTAACAGCTCAGCTCCTCCCTGAGTCTCTCCGTCTCCTCGTAGCTCTGTAGTTTCTCTTCTCTCAGTTACACTTCTAAGGTAAAGTGATTCTAGACTACATCATATTGAAGGTTAACAGAGTGTGTCTCCCTCTGGTGGACGTTGTGGAGTATTGTGTTGTCTTTGCTCCAAAGGTTTTTGTACAGAGTTTCGGTGTTTCCTGTCACTGTGGGCTGCAGAGCACAGTAGTACACAGCAGAGTCAGACAGCTTAGCTGAGGAGATGATCATATGGATTATTTTGTCCTCCACTTCAATCTTCAGTCCAGGGATTATTTTGTTTCCTACTTGTCCTGAAGCAGAGTGAGAGATGAGCAACTCTGGTGGTTTTCCTGGATATTGTCGATACCAGAAGAAATAATTACTAGATGACATTTCAGAGTATCTGTAGGACAGAGTAACAGAGCTGTCTTCTAAACTGTTCTCTTCTTTCTCTCCTGGAGTGAGTTCTTCACAGCTGACTCCTAAAGGAAGAGATAACTCTGTTATTAGATGTAACAGTTGGACAACTTTTATTTGTACAAAATTTTGAAGAAATGATTCAGTTATGAAACATTGCAATCAAATCTAGAAAATGCAGAATATAACTTGCCTGGTATAATTGAAATAAAAAGTAGAAAAAGCACAAAATGATCCAATGATGGCATGCTGGATAAAGTAGTCTGGTGTGTGTATTGACCTCTGTTGAATATAGAAGTTCCTCTCTCTTCTATAGTTCAGTAACAGCTCAGCTCCTCCCTGAGTCTCTCCGTCTCCTCCTAGATCTGGATCTTCATCTCTCTGTTAAAGCCCATGTTGCAGGTTAACCACCACTGTTGATTATTGGGTACAAAAAGCACTCAAGATATGTATATCATTCATAAACATGTCTCCAAATAGTGTTAAATTACAGTTTTTGGTTATTTTTGGTATTCGCTGGTTTATTAAGTCAATTCGGCGATGACGTCACATTGGGGAGCGAAGTCTCAGCCGAGCACTAGAACTACGGCGACTGACTGGGATGAGGAAGAGGAGGAAAGGCCAGCAGCTGTATAATAACCAACCTGCCAGATGTGAGAGGGCAAATGAGGAATTGCCAAGATTTTGGGAAGTCTCCTTCATCTATCTCCTTCATCTATCACCTTCATCTATCTCCTTCATCTATCTCCTTCATCTATCTCCTTCATTTAGCAACGCAGCCTTGCATACGACTTTACTTTTTACTGTCAGTGAATAGCACCGAGTGAACGTCATTGTTTTCTTTCTGTCTAGTGACAGTGATCATGTTGTTAGTTCAGATAAGTACTAGTTCATTTACCTAGATAGAGGGATAGAAGGCGTCCCCCCTAGTGTTATTTCTAAGCAGGAGCGAGTGCGTTAGAGCCGCCGGTCGAGCAGCCCCCCCCCCGCGATCAGCTGATCTGACGATAACTAAATCCGTTTGTGACATTTCAGACAGGATCATGGTCGTCTCCAACCAGCAGCACCATATTTTAACTGTTTATATTAACTTTACCATTCCTTTTAGACTGAGTCATATGAAAGGCTCCTTATCCCTCAACAAATGGGCACAAAGCGCATCATTTTAAAATAAAACCATATGGAAGTTTTTAAGGAAAGAGCAGTTTGGAGCAAAATCAATATTTTGCAGATTACGATTAGCTGAGAGCTCCATAAAACATTTTCACAGTATACTCAACAGTACACGTATTTGTACACCGTTATCCTTCAAACATTTTTAAAGCTTGTCCGAGTCCGTTGTCTGTGAGGTTGAAACATCCACACCAGTCCAGGCTTTCGATGAATCATGGAGCTCAGACCTGGTCCCTGAGAATCTGAACGTTATTCCCTGGGTCTGCAGAGTGCTCGCCGCAGATGGAGCTCGGCTTCCACACCGCCGTGTGGTCGGACGCGTCTCTCCAGGCCGCGTCCCCCAGGCCGCCGTGTGGTAGGATGCGTCTCCAGGCCGACGTGTGGTAGGACGCGTCCCCCAGGCCGCCACACTCGGGCTACGCTTTGCCTTTAACGTCATAAATGAAAGTAATGTCCATGATCTCCGGAAAAGAACCGATATGCGTGTCTCCATTTCAAACATCACTGCAGGCTGATTGTGGCGACAACGCTGTCGTCGTTAGCTTACCGAAACTCTACTGCCGAAGTTGCTGGCTGGCTACGCAACGTTAGCTATATCCGCTAGCATACGTACAGGCTAACTATAGCAGTTAACTTTGTGTGCAACGTAACAAAACCCACCCATCTCATAGGAGAGAAGCTTACTATTTTCATTCAATACAAATATGGACAACATGGAGGCATATATAGGCAACACCAAAGGCAGTTGTAATATTTACCTAGCAGGCTAGGCTAACGCTCTTGCGCTAACGTCCGGCGGCGTAGCGTTAGCTAGCTGTCTAAACTTGTGAAAAGCCGAACAACACCCCTGTCTAAGCTGTGTTTCACTTTCCCTCCAATATTATAATAAACATAATAAAGTCACCTGGACTCAGTCTAGACCATAGACTGTTAATATTAAAAGACCAGAAGCCATATTAGGCCAGACCAGCGGCAAAGACAACGCAAGTTTCTCTGTTATCTCCCTAATGTGACGTCATGCAATGCATTGTGGGAGAAAAAATAAAACACTGTAAATAGTGCCAACTTTTCGTATTATATTCAGTTTTGCGATATCCAACACCCTCAAATACAATGGATAACAGTTAAAAAATTAATTTTCCACAATCAAATTGCACAAATTCGTTGCAAAATTAAACCTGCAACATCGGCTTTAAGCTTCCTCTGGTTAACAGACTGGGGCAAGATTTTCTTCCATTTTTAATTCAATTTTATTTATAGTAATAATTCATAACAAGAGTTATCTCAAGACACTTTACAGATAGAGCAGGTCTAGACCGCTCTAGGGACAGACCCAGGCTCTTGGTATATCGAGACAGTTTTTTATGCAGAGGAATCCACTGTGAAACATTTTCCTCTTTTGAGTCACAGATGATTAAGGTCGGTTCTGTTAACATATTTTATTGCGTGTTAATTTACCGTCCTCCTGGCCGTGCAGGTATCTTCCTTACTGATTTTACTGATTTACTAACCTCTATAATCAAGCTGGAGAAAGTTTTAATTATTGGAGATTTTAATCTTCATATTGATGATATGTCATGTATTGCAGCTACAGACCTCATATCTATCACTGACTCTTTTAACTTTACGCAATATGTCTCAGGTCCTACTCACTTAAAGGGCACACCCTGGACCTTGTTTTCTCATTAGGTCTTGAGATAGTAAATGTGAGTGTGAAGGATGTCCATGTGAGTGACCATAGTTGTGTTTTCTTTAACTTAAACTTACCACGGGACCCCCTGTCTCTGAGAATTAAGGCTCAGAGGAGAGTTTTTAACCAGGATGTTGCTGGGAAGTTTTCGATCTTGTTTGATCCATGCCAGCTAAGAGGTTGTAGTGATGTAAATGTGTGTGTGAGTCTTTTAACAGCCAATGTTTAACAATTCTAGATGAAGTGGCTCCTATGAAATCAAACATTGTGTCTGTTAAAAAGCCCTGCCCGTGGATTAATTCATCTATTCAGAGCCTTAGAAGTAAACGTCGGAAAATAGAGCGCTTATGGAAAACAACTAAACTTGAAGTCCACAGGCTCTATCTTAGGGAACTAACTGCTTCTCTAAATGAACTCCTGAAGAATGCTAGAATTAACTACTTCTCTCAGCTAATATCGTCTAACAAGAAAAACCCCAAATTCTTATTTGATTCTATTAACTCTATTGTTTCTCCACCTGGTTCTCAAATTGCGGTGCTCTCTCTGTTGAATAGTAATGTATTCCTTAACTTCTTTGTTGGAAAAATTAAGGATATCAGAGCTAGCATTTCACTACCTCCTGAGTACAAGGCCTGTACATTGGCTCTTTCCTATCCGTGTTTCTCTTTTAAACTTGTGTCATTATTCGATGTTACCACTCTACTAGATAAGCTGAAGCCCTCTTATGGCCAGAGTGATGTTCTCCCGACTATGCTGTTCAAGCAGGTTTTTGATAGTATTGGCCCCTGTGTTGTAGAAATGATTAATACTTCTCTTTTAACTGGGGTGGTTCCTGACTTTTTCAAACATGCTATTGTCGAACCTGTTCTTAAAAAACCTAGTTTAGACCCCTTGCAACCCTTGAATTATAGACCTATATCTAAACTCCCATTCATGGCAAAGATTCTAGAGAAAGTGGTAGCAGAGCAGCTTACTTCTTTCTTAGAGATAAATGATATTTTTGATAAATATCAGTCAGGTTTCCGTAAAAAACATTCTACGGAAACTGCACTGGTGAAAGTTTCAAGCGATATTTTGATGTCTGCTGATTCTGGGAAGCATACAGTGTTAGTTTTGTTGGACCTTACATCTGCCTTTGACACTATTGATCACAATATTATGCTTAATAAACTTCAGGCTCTATTAGGGATATCTGGATCAGCTTTGAAATGGTTTTCATCTTACCTTACTGGTAGAAGTTTTAGTGTCTATATAAATCAGAACATGTCAGATACTGCAGGTTTATCGAGTGGTGTTCCCCAGGGTTCTGTCCTGGGACCAATTCTTTTCCTTCTGTATATATTCCCTCTAGGACAGATAATAAGCCAGTATCAGGATGTTTCTTATCACTTGTATGCAGATGACATTCAGTTATACTGTTCCTTTAAGCCTACTGAGTTATTTAAACTGTCATCCTTAATGAATTGTCTGAGTAGGATCAAGCAGTGGCTAAATGACAACTTTTTAATGTTGAACTCAGCCAAGACTGAAACTTTAATTATTGCTCGGAGCAGAGCATCCCTCAGATTAAGAAACACATTGGTGACTTAGGTTCGTCTGTTCAGCCCAGTCTCAGGAGCTTAGGTGTTGTTTTTGATGCGGCCATGTCTCTGGAGAAACACTCGAAGCAACTTATTAAAAACTGTTTCTTTCAATTAAGGAACATTTCAAAGATAAGAGCCTTGGTGTCAAAAGCCGAGTTGGAGATGATTATTCATGCTTTTATCTCGTCTCGCCTAGACTATTGTAATAGTCTTTTTATTTGCCTTAATAAGAAGGATCTTTGTCATCTCCAGACTGTCCAAAATTCTGCTGCTAGACTTTTAACCCACACGAGTAAAAGGGCACATATTACTCCAGTTTTAGCTTCACTTCATTGGTTACCAGTGATATCTAGAATGCACTTCAAAATTTTGGTCTTAACTTTTAGAGCCCTACAAGGACAGGCACCCCCATACATCTCAGACCTGATACAGCTGCGTACATCCTCACGTAGTCTGAGATCAACAGGCCAGAGGCTATTAGTTGCCCCCCTTACACATTTTAAAACTAGGGGGGACCGTTCATTTCAGGTTGTTGCACCGAGGTTGTGGAACGCTTTGCCTCCTTCCATGCGCTGCTTAGATTGTGTGGAAAACTTTAAAACTCAGTTGAAAACTCTGCTTTTTAAAGAGGCTTTTAACTAGATGGTAGGGTGGTTAGGCTGGTCTTATGTGTACGTGTTATTCTTTTGTTTTGTTTTTGTGATGCATTGTATTTATGAGAGTTGTTAATGCTTCCTTTTGTTGTGAAGCACTTTGTGATCTTCATCTGAGAAAAGTGCTATACAAATAAATTTTACTTACTTACTTACTTACTTGGTAGGTGGAGTCTGACGGGCAGGTTGGGGGGGTGATGAAGAGTGGCAATAACAGTCACAGTAAAAGATATTGGGACAGTAACTAGAAATAGTAGTTTGTAGTAGTTCATGGCGTAGCAGGATGAACACGGCATCGCAGGACGTGTAGCAGGACCATGGCGACAGTTGCTACCATGATCTTTGATCCTCCCTGATCCAAGGAAACATGCTGGGCAAAAAAGAACGTGAGGACTCCGGGGAATGACTCCCCAGAGCTAGGTTAGTAACAGGCATTTCTGGGACGTGGATGCACACAAATGGAAAGATAAAGGAGAGAGGAGCTCAGTCCCCCAGCAGTCTAAAACTATTACAGCATAACTAAGAGAGACAGAGTAAAGAGAGGAGCCTGGTCGGGCTGTACTGCCCTGCCTCCTCTAATTTTTCTTATATTATTGATTATATGGTAAATTAATCTGACTACTATGAAGAGAAGCAGAGAAGAGAAGGGGTGCCATGTCTGTAGCTATACACCCTCCCCCACCGGTCTAGGCGAGGCTGCGACTCCTCACTCCCTAACTATAAGATTTAAACTTCTCTCAGTTCCACTTCTAAGGTAAAGTGATTCTAGACTACATCATATTGAAGGTTAACAGAGTGTGTCTCCCTCTGGTGGACGTTGTGGAGTATTGTGTTGTCTTTGCTCCAAAGGTTTTTGTACAGAGTTTTGGTGTTTCCTGTCACTGTGGGCTGCAGAGCACAGTAGTACACAGCAGAGTCAGACAGCTGAAGCTTCTGGATCTCCAGAGGAAATGATGTCTTGTTGATTGTAGCATTCAATCTGTCTTTCTCTTTAGCATTATCAGCTTTTACAGAGAAACGTTGCAGCAACATCTTTGGGTAATCATTTTCTTTATGTTTATACCAGAACAAATTGGGACTTGCTCTAGATGTCTCAAATGTACAGCCAAGAGTAAGTGTCTCTCCTTCAGTAGTAATGACATCTCCTGGTGGCTGGATCACTCTGTCTTCTCCTTTACACTCTGGGGAAGAAGAGAACATGCAGAGGACGAGATGAATCAATAAAGATGATTGATTAAAGGAGAACAATCAGTATGTTTAAAGTGTCTCATTGCCAGATATTCAGACACAGATTCTCTGATGTCAGATTATACCAAATATTTATTAAGTGATCAGTTGTATATTTGTGTCAGTTACTTATGAATATTGTTGAGAAGAACCATGTTGTTCTTTGTTTCTTACCAAAGAAAAGAGCAGCAAGAATAATCCCCAGCCAATGTTCCATCTCTACAACAAGGTTTAAATCAACAGGAGAAACTAGCTGATGTTCAACATCCAGTCTGAGAATTGTTCTCTTCACAGCTCCACTTATTATTGACTGAATGGTTGAACACAGTGCACAAGTAGTGCACCTCCTACTTGATAATGTCGCCCTCTAGTGGAGCTACAAGGTTCACTACAACAGGGTAGAAAAAAGGCTTCCAGCAGCTTGTCAGTGTGTCAGCTTGTGTTTTTGTACAGAGACTGTGGGTTTGCTGTCACTGTGGGCCTCACAGCACAGTAGTACAGAGCAGAGTCTGGCACTGCAGCAGAGGAGATCTGGAGATCCATTTTGGTTTTATCCTCACTCACTGAAACAGACAGTCCAGATGTTGTATTTTGCAATAGTCCTCCTGTTCCTAAATGAGAGATGAGGAACTCTGGTGGTTTTCCTGGATATTGTCGATACCAGTAAAACTCATCAGCACCAGCTGCTGGTTTGGAGTATCTGTAGGACAGAGTAACAGAGCTGTCTTCTAAACTGTTCTCTTCTTTCTCTAATGGAGTGAGTTCTTCACAGCTGACTCCTAAAGGAAGAGATAACTCTGTTATTTCATATGGTGTAAGACCTAAAAAGGTATTCATAATCAGATGTTATTAGGATAAAAAATGCATAATGTAACATACCTGTGAGGATGGAGAGAAACATCAGAGAAAACCCCAATGCTGCAGTGGCAGCATGTTGAATAAAGGTAATGTTGATGGTGTGTGTATTGATCTCTGTTGAATATAGAAGTTCCTCTCTCTTCTATAGTTCAGTAACAGCTCAGCTCCTCCCTGAGTCTCTCCGTCTCCTCGTAGCTCTGTAGTTTCTCTTCTCTCAGTTACACTTCTAAGGTAAAGGGATTCTAGACTACATGATATTGAAGGTTAACAGAGTGTGTCTCCCTCTGGTGGACGTTGTGGAGTATTGTGTTGTCTTTGCTCACAGGCAATGACAATTTTTGCATAAATTGTCTATACCCGTAACTAACAACATTGTGTGCTACACTGTCCAACATTGACAGTATTTTCCACATTAGACCAATATCACAAACAATATCACAAGAAAAGACATTACACAAAAAGGCTTCCTATCAAATTCTTCATTTAAGCCATTTGGAGACAGTGTGTTGAGGTAATGAATCCAAAAGGTTTCTCTCTGACGAAGTCTTCCACCAGGATTACCCCCTCTTGGAGGGTTCCTAACACACTCCACCCCAACATATCTCAATGTGCTAACATTGTGACCAGCTGGCTTAAAGTGGGTAGCAACAGGACTGTGTTGAGGATCTGTGAACATAAGAGCAGCATTAGTACGGGGGGTACTAATGCTGCTCTTATGTTCACAGATCCTCGTGCACGGGGTTTTGCCCCCATATACCAGGCCGCAAGGACACACAATCATGCTACAGTTCAATCATGTTCATTTCTTTAATGTTTAATTTCTTATACTGCACTGTAACTTTTATTCCTGTGTTTTAACATCATATGTTGCGTTGTCAGTGTGCAGGTGGTTGAACATTTTACGTGCATACGTGAACACTGTACACAGCTGCCACTCCTATGATTTCCACCTGGCACAGGCGGTAGGAGTAGTGCACGATAAAGGCGCATATCACTCCTAACAAAACAGCCTCTTAGGTTAGGTGTGCGCTTAAAACCATCCTCATCTTATCTGGAAAAACTGTTTTTAGATTGGGGTCTGAATGAATAAGTGTCTCATTGCCAGATATTCAGACACAGATTCTCTGATGTCAGATTATACCAAATATTTATTAAGTGATCAGTTGTATATTTGTGTCAGTTACTTATGAATATTGTTGAGAATATTGTTGAGTTTTAACAGCCTCAACAGCTTCACCAAGGCAGCTAGCAAACATCAGGCATCCGAGCGACTCCTCACGATGGTGGTACATTTGATACCTTTGGTGAGTCCAAGGTGGATTTGCAACTGGATGAGCAGCGGAGACGAGAGACCAGCCTGCACAATGAGAGAGTGAGAAGAACTTGGGACATACTGAAGCGCCTCGTTGATTGAATTGTCTTCCTGGGGACATGACGAGGGAAAGAGTCCCTGAATCGAGGTAATTATTTGGAGCTATTATCTCTGCTATCAGAATATGATGCTGACCTGCGACACCACCTTGCCACGGCCACCATTTCTACAGGAACATCTGGGAAAATTCTAAATGATCTCATAAGTGCTGTTGCTGAGGTGCTAAATGATGCCTTCAAAAAGAGATCAACACCAAGTTTGTCACAGTTATGGTGGACGAGACCACAGATTTCACTGCACAGCTGTCATTTGTACTTCGGTACGTTACTGACTCTGGATTGACACCGGATTCTTAAAGTTTGAGTATGTCACAGAAAGAAAACAAGCTCAGGATCTAGCAGCTTCAGTACTTGAATTGTCGGGCAGCTACAACAAAACAAAGTTAGGTGCACAGAGTTATGATGGAGCCGCTGTAATGGCATCGGGACTTAATGGTGTACAGGCGCGTAAGAAGACTGATTGCATCAAAACGTGTTGACAGAATGCAACTGGAGGAACACGACTCTCTGCACCGGCATCTAATGCCATAGAGAAGGAGCTGCTCATTCATCTTGAGCAGGACGCTCAACTGCATGAGGAAGTCAATGAAGGTTTTATCAGAAAGGATAGGAGGACGGATTTCATTTACAACTAAAAGGCGAGTGTTACTTCTTACTGTTTAGGAGAGACAGAGTTGTTGCGGTATTTTATACATTTGTATTGCTGTTGTTTGTGTGTAGATGGTGATGCTGTGTTGATGTACCTAAAGAACTTTGGTGCATGTTTCTGATGTTGGTTGAATTGTTGTGATTGTCTTAAAGTTTAATAGTGTGTCTCCCTCTGGTGGACGTTGTGGAGTATTGTGTTGTCTTTGCTCCAAAGGTTTTTGTACAGAGTTTTGGTGTTTCCTGTCACTGTGGTCCTCAGAGCACAGTAGTACACAGCAGAGTCAGACAGCTTAGCTGAGGAGATCTGCAGATCCATTTTGGTTTTATCCTCACTCACTGAAACAGACAGTCCAGACGTTGTATTTTGCATTATTTCTCCTGATTTCAGATGAGAGATGAGGAACTCTGGTGGTTTTCCTGGATATTGTCGATACCAGAAGAAATAATCAGCAGAACCTTTGGAGTATCTGTAGGACAGAGTAACAGAGCTGTCTTCTAAACTGTTCTCTTCTTTCTCTACTGGAGTGAATTCTTCACAGCTGACTCCTAAAGGAAGAGATAACTCTGTTATTTCACGTTGTAGAAGACATAATGAATGATTCACATTCAGATAGTATTGGAATTAAACTTCTGCATGGACTTGTTCACGCTGTATAATGTAACATACCTGTGAGGATGGAGAGAAACATCAGAGAAAACCCCCAATGCTGCAGTGGCAGCATGTTGAATAAAGGTAATGTTGATGGTGTGTGTATTGATCTCTGTTGAATATAGAAGTTCTCTCTCTTCTATAGTTCAGTAACAGCTCAGCTCCTCCCTGAGTCTCTCCGTCTCCTCGTAGCTCTGTAGTTTCTCTTCTCTCAGTTCCACTTCTAAGGTAAAGTGATTCTAGACTACATCATATTGAAGGTTAACAGAGTGTGTCTCCCTCTGGTGGACGTTGTGGAGTATTGTGTTGTCTTTGCTCCAAAGGTTTTGTACAGAGTTGTACAGGTCCACGACCGGGACGGAATCCGCATTGTTCCTCTTCAACTCAAATTTGGACTATCGGCCGAACCGTCCTTTCCAGCACCTTGGAGTAGACCAGGGAGGCTGAGAAGTGTGATACCCCTGTAATTGGCACACACCCTCTGTTCCCCCTTCTTAACAAAGGGAACCACCACCCTGGTCTGCCACTCCCAAGACACTGTCCCAGACCACCACGCAATGTGGAAAAGGTGTGTCAACCAAGACAGCCCCTCCACAGCCAGAGCTTTCAGCATTTCTTGACAGATCTCATCAATCCCGGGGGCTTTGCCACTGTAGAGTTGTGTAACTACATCAGCCCCTTCTCCAGGGAAAATGACGACAATCCCCCATCATCCTCCAGCTCTGCCTGTATCACAGAGGACATGTCAGCTGGATTTAGGTGTACCTCAAAAAGATCCTTCCTCCACCCTATTACCTTCTCAGTTGAGGTCAACAGCATCCCATCCTTACTGTGCACACTTTGGATGAGTCCCTGTTTCCCCCTCCTGAAGTGGCGAACAGTTTTCCAGAATCACCTTGGTGCCGACCGAAATTCCTTTTCCATGTCTTCTCCGAACTTCTCCCACACCCGCTGCTTTGCATCTTTCACGGCAGAGGCTGCAGCCCTACGGGCCCTTCAGTGCCTTGCAACTGCCTCCGGAGTCCTCTGTGATAGTATATCCCGGGAAAGACTCCTTCTTCAGTCGGACGGCTTCCCTGACCACCGGTTACTGCCCCTTGAGGCACCTAAGACCACAGCTCTCCACCACAGCTTTAGCAATGGGAACTGTGAACACTGTCCACTCCGGTTCAATCCCACCAGCCTCCACAGGGATGCACAAAAGGTTCCGCCGGAGGTGTGAGTTGAAAGTCTCTTGGACAGGGGCCTCCTCCAGACATTCCCAATTTACCTGCACTACCCGTTTGGGCTTTCCAGGTCTGTCCAGAGTCTTACCCCACCCCCTGACCCAACTCACCACCATATAATATTATTATATAACATTTAGCATATTTAAATTATTGTCATGAAGCTCAAAGATTGTGTTTGAGAAGTCAACAGCATGTCTGTTAAGTAACACGTATCAACAATGACAAACACAAACTGTAGAGAAAACTAACTCTCTTGTCTAATCAAGAGTTAAGATTCACAAAACAATGAGCTGGATTACATCTTTTTCATGAAGTTGTAACCACAAATAATCAGTGAAAACAATGAAATATTGCATTTATTCAGTGAATTATGTTGTCAGTGCCCAGTTATTTCCATAGAAGGAGGAGCTGAAGTGTGTATATGTTCAGTGAGGAGCTGTCAGGTTTTTGTACAGAGACTGTGGGTTTGCTGTCACTGTGGGCCTCACAGCACAGTAGTACAGAGCAGAGTCTGGCACTGCAGTAGAGGAGATCTGGAGATCCACACCATGCTTTTCATCAGACAGTTTAGTAGAGAACCTTGTGTCTGATTGTAGGGACTCTCCTGGTCTTGTAAAACCAAGCCCTGAAATGTACAGGAGGAACTCTGGAGGTTTTCCTGGATATTGTTGATACCAGAAGAAATCATCATTACTGTGGGCCTCAGAGCACAGTAGTACACAGCAGAGTCAGACAGCTTAGCTGAGGAGATCTGCAGATCAACTTGATTTCTCTCCTCATTCAGTATAGCAGTCAGTCGAGGGTGAGGAGGTTTTGCTTCCACTACTGAAGGTTGTTTAGTATCAGTGATCAGGAGAAGGAACTGAGGAGCTGATCCAGGATCCTGTCGATACCACTGGAGATTATTAGCTTTAACTGAATAGGTACAGGACAGAGTAGCACTACGGCCCTCTGATGAAAACACTTCAGCACTGCTGGCAGTAATATCATCTTCCATCGTGTAGATTTACACTGCTGCTCCAAAGTCACATATCCAACATTTGGAAAACATCACTCTGACATTGTTAAGTTCAGCAAATGATGCTGTTAACAATGTATTAATCAGTTATTAGTGATAAAGTGATGACATCTAGATTGACATTTTAGAAATGTGTAACTTTGAACTCCATCTAAAATCTGAACTGGATCTGTAAAACCTTGAAAATGTCTTTATATTTCAGGATTTATGATCCAAACCATCCGTACCTATGAGAGAGAAGCAGAACAGAATTGCAGTGAGTTTTTCCATGTCTGCAGAGGTGAAATGCTGTTTTTGAAGGTTCAGGATGAATAAGTGTTGTGAGTTGTTTGGTCTGATGTTCACAGCTGAATCAAACAGTTGTCTGTCATGAAGCCACCTCTGCAGTCAGGAAGAGGAGACTCATATGGTGACTTACTTTCATTTCTCCAAGTCTTCATCACAACTGGGTTTCATTAGTGAAAAGAATCCAGACTGGCTCATAAAATACTCTGAAGGTTAACAGAGTGTGTCTCCCTCTGGTGGACGTTGTGGAGTATTGTGTTGTCTTTGCTCCAAAGGTTTTTGTACAGAGTTTTGGTGTTTCCTGTCACTGTGGGCCTCAGAGCACAGTAGTACACAGCAGAGTCAGACAGCTGAAGCTTCTGGATCTCCAGAGGAACTGATGTCTTGTTGATTGTAGCATCAAATCTGTCTTTCTGGAACTCTGGAGCATTATCTTTTGTTCCAATGGTGTCACGTCTCAAAATAAACTTATGGAAGTCATTGACTTGTTTGTACCAGAGGAGATAAGGAAATTTGTCACTGGTCTCAAATGTACAGCCAAGAGTAAGTGTCTCTCCTTCAGTAGTAATGACATCTCCTGGTGGCTGGATCACTCTGTCCTCTTCTTTACACTCTGGGGAAGAAGAGAACATGCAGAGGAAGAGATGAATCAATAAATATGATTGATTAAAGGAGAAAAATCAGTATGTTTCAATTGTTACCTAGCCAGAGAGTCAGAATCAGGATGTTAGTCAGCCAGTGTTTCATGTCTGCAGTGAGAGGGGGAGAGAAGAGCATTGATACTCTGATGGATCTGGGCCTTCACATCATTGCTCCTTCCTCTTCATCATCTGTTGATGAACTCTCAACATTTTGTGATTGTCCTGAACAGAGTGTGTCTCCCTCTGGTGGACGTTGTGGAGTATTGTGTTGTCTTTGCTCCAAAGGTTTTTGTACAGAGTTTTGGTGTTTCCTGTCACTGTGGGCCTCAGAGCACAGTAGTACACAGCAGAGTCAGACAGCTTAGCTGAGGAGATGATCATATGGATTATTTTGTCCTTCACTTCAATCTTCAGTCCAGGGATTGGACTTGTCAATATTCTTCCTGATCCTACATGAGAGATGAGCAACTCTGGTGGTTTTCCTGGATATTGTCGATACCAGAAGTAATAATCACTAGATGCCATTTTGGAGTATCTGTAGGACAGAGTAACAGAGCTGTCTTCTAAACTGTTCTCTTCTTTCTCTACTGGAGTGAGTTCTTCACAGCTGACTCCTAAAGGAAGAGATAACTATGTTATGTCATGTGGTATGAGACTTAAAAAGTAATCACAATCAGATGTTATTAGGACAAAAATTCCAAAGTGCATAATGTAACATACCTGTGAGGATGGAGAGAAACATCAGAGAAAACCCCCAATGCTGCAGTGGCAGCATGTTGAATAAAGGTAATGTTGATGGTGTGTGTATTGATCTCTGTTGAATATAGAAGTTCCTCTCTCTTCTATAGTTCAGTAACAGCTCAGCTCCTCCCTGAGTCTCTCCGTCTCCTCGTAGCTCTGTAGTTTCTCTTCTCTCAGTTCCACTTCTAAGGTAAAGTGATTGTAGACTACATCATATTGAAGGTTAACAGAGTGTGTCTCCCTCTGGTGGACGTTGTGGAGTATTGTGTTGTCTTTGCTCCAAAGGTTTTTGTACAGAGTTTTGGTGTTTCCTGTCACTGTGGGCTGCAGAGCACAGTAGTACACAGCAGAGTCAGACAGCTGAAGGTTCTGGATCTCCAGAGGAAAGGACTTATCCTTTATTGTAGCATCAACTCTCTCTTTCTCTTTAGCATTATCGGCTTTTACAGAGAAACGTTGCAGCAGCATCTTTGGGTAATCATTTTCTTCTTGTTTGTACCAGAACAAAGTGGGAGTTGGATCAGTTGTCTCAAATGTACAGCCAAGAGTAAGTGTCTCTCCTTCAGTAGTAATGACATCTCCTGGTGGCTGGATCACTCTGTCTTCTCCTTTACACTCTGGGGAAGAAGAGAACATGCAGAGGAAGAGATGAATCAGTAAAGATGATTGATTAAAGGAGAACAGTATGTTTAAAATGTAAATAATCTGGATTTTCCCTTACTGTTGTTTCATCTCTGAGAAAACCATATAACGTATTATTTAGCATGTACAAGATACCAACAGAAATGATCTGTTTTTGCTTTCTTCTGCATTAAAACACTCTTTGTATCTTACCAAAGAAAAGAGCCGCAAGAATAATCCCCAGCCAATGTTCCATCTCTACAACAAGGTTTAAATCAACAGGAGAAACTAGCTGATGTTCAACATCCAGTCTGAGAATTGTTCTCTTCACAGCTCCACTTATTATTGACTGAATGGTTGAACACAGTGCACAAGTAGTGCACCTCCTACTTGATAATGTCGCCCTCTAGTGGAGCTACAAGGTTCACTACAACAGGGTAGAAAAAAGGCTTCCAGCTGCTTGTCAGTGTGTCAGCTTGTGTTTTTGTACAGAGACTGTGGGTTTGCTGTCACTGTGGGCCTCACAGCACAGTAGTACAGAGCAGAGTCTGGCACTGCAGCAGAGGAGATCTGGAGATCCATTTTGGTTTTATCCTCACTCACTGAAACAGACAGTCCAGACTTTGTTGCATTTTGCGTTCCAAAGTGAAAGATGAGGAGCTCTGGTTGTTTTCCTGCATATTGTCGATACCAGAAGAAATAATCATCATATTTTGCTTGTCTGGAGTATCTGTAGGACAGAGTAACAGAGCTGTCTTCTAAACTGTTCTCTTCTTTCTCTACTGGAGTGAGTTCTTCACAGCTGACTCCTAAAGGAAGAGATAACTCTGTTATGTCATGTGGTATGAGATTCAAAAAAGTAATCACAATCAGATGTTATTAGGATGAAAAGTGCATAATGTAACATACCTGTGAGGATGGAGAGAAACATCAGAGAAAACCCCCAATGCTGCAGTGGCAGCATGTTGAATAAAGGTAATGTTGATGGTGTGTGTATTGATCTCTGTTGAATATAGAAGTTCCTCTCTCTTCTATAGTTCAGTAACAGCTCAGCTCCTCCCTGAGTCTCTCCGTCTCCTCCTAGATCTGTATCTTCACCTCTCTGTTAAGCTTCCTCTGGTTAACAGACTGGGGCAATATTTTCTTCCATTTTTAATTCAATTTTATTTATAGTAATAATTCATAACAAGAGTTATCTCAAGACACTTTACAGATAGAGCAGGTCTAGACCGCTCTATAATTTACAGATAGAGCAGGTCTAGACCGCTCTATAATTTACAGATAGAGCGGGTCTTGACCGCTCTATAATTTACAAGGACCCAACAGTTCTAGTCGTTCCCTCCAGAGCAAGCAACAATGCGACAGTGGCGGGGAAAACCTCCTTTTAGGAAAAACCCTGGGACAGACCCAAGCTCTTGGTAGGCGGAGTCTGAGGGTGCTGGTTTGGGGGTGATGAAGAATGGCAATAACAGTCACAGTAACAGGTAATGGACCAGTGACTAAAAGATAGTAGTTTGTAGTAGTTCATGTAATAAAAGGGCACTGCAGAGCATAGC
This sequence comes from Percina caprodes, assembly GCA_013375575.1. Classification (NCBI taxonomy): domain Eukaryota; kingdom Metazoa; phylum Chordata; class Actinopteri; order Perciformes; family Percidae; genus Percina; species Percina caprodes. The sequence continues at coordinate 17,972 of JABXJD010002744.1, forward strand.
AGGGCATCACAGGACGTGTAGCAGGACCACGGCAACATCTGCTACCATGATCTTGGATCCTCCCTGATTTAAGGAAACATGCTGGGGGGCAAAGAACGTGAGGACTCCGGGGAATGACGCCCCAGAGCTAGGTTAGTAACAGGCATTTCTGGGACGTGGATGCACACAAATGGAAAGATAGAAAGATAAAGGAGAGAGGAGCTCAGTCCCCCAGCAGTCTAAAACTCTTACAGCATAACTAAGAGAGACAGAGTAAAGAGAGGAGCCTGGTCGGGCTGTACTGCCCTGTCTCCCTCTATTTTATTATATTATTGATTATATGGTAAATTCATCTGACAATTATGAAGAGAAGCAGAGAAGAGAAGGGGTGCCATGTCTGTAGCTATACACCCTCCCCCACCGGTCTAGGCGAGGCTGCGACTCCTCACTCCCTAACTATAAGCTTTATACTTTTCTCTGTTACACTTCTGAGGTAAAGTGATTCTAGACTACATCATATTGAAGGTTAACAGAGAGTGTCTCCCTCTGGTGGACGTTGTGGAGTATTGTGTTGTCTTTGCTCCAAAGGTTTTTGTACAGAGTTTTGGTGTTTCCTGTCACTGTGGGCTGCAGAGCACAGTAGTACACAGCAGAGTCAGACAGCTTAGCTGAGGAGATGATCATATGGATTATTTTGTCCTCCACTTTAATCTTCAGTCCAGGGATTATTTCGTTTCCTACTTGTCCTGAAGCAGAGTGTGAGATGAGGAACTCTGGTGGTTTTTCTGGATATTGTCGGTACCAGAAGAAATAATTATTAGATGACATTTTAGAGTATCTGCAGGACAGAGTAACAGAGCTGTCTTCTAAACTGTTCTCTTCTTTCTCTACTGGAGTGAGTTCTTCACAGCTGACTCCTAAAGGAAGAGATAACTCTGTTATTTCTTATTGTATGAGACTCAATCAATACTCCATAAATAATCCGCATTAAGATGTTATATGGATTACATTTTTCACGCTGTATAATGTAACATACCTGTGAGGATGGAGAGAAACATCAGAGAAAACCCCCAATGCTGCAGTGGCAGCATGTTGAATAAAGGTAATGTTGATGGTGTGTGTATTGATCTCTGTTGAATATAGAAGTTCCTCTCTCTTCTATAGTTCAGTAACAGCTCAGCTCCTCCCTGAGTCTCTCCGTCTCCTCGTAGCTCTGTAGTTTCTCTTCTCTCAGTTCCACTTCTAAGGTAAAGTGATTCTAGACTACATCATATTGAAGGTTAACAGAGTATTACTCCCTCTGGTGGACGTTGTGGCTTCTCCTGGTGCCAGATGGGGCCCTTACTTGGTGGATTAGAAGGAGGAACCTGATCACAGTGACAGGGCTCATTCACAGCCCTGGGTTATTCCCCTGCTGACAACTTTACACTACACACATGTTGGTCCTCTCTCCTTTCTCAGTTTAAAATCTCCTGTATGAAGTGGTCTTTGTAGTTTTCAGCTGACATGGTTCCTGTTTAACAGCTGGTGCAGATTCACTTTGTTCTTGAACGTTTGAAAGGTGGTAATTGTAGTGAACCTGTGCATGCCTTTTAATATCTCTTTCTGGAAAGTTTGAAAGTAAACTGAATCTGTGAATTATGATGTAATGTAATATTAACCATAAAGCAGGAGTGGTTGTGTGCACAACCCCATCGGTGAGGTGTAGGGCAACAAGGGGCTGGATACTACTCAAAGGAATGCGAGGCCCTCGACCTGCTGATACTCCCACACGTCTCCACAGGCTAAGGATTTATCTAATAGATTCCTCAGCAGATGGCACAAACAGGAGGGGATAAATACTGCAATGGAGCCTTTTGACAACATCTCATAAGGTGAATGCCTTCGGGCTACAACAAGATCACTGGTAAGAACACTAACGCCCCAATGTGTTGTGTAAAATCCTCCCCACTGGGTTTTGAGGTTAAGTCCATCCAAAAACACTGGCACATTATTCATTCAGACCCCAATCTAAAAACAGTTTTTCCAGATAAGATGAGGATGGTTTTTAAGCGCACACCTAACCTAAGAGGCTGTTTTGTTAGGAGTGATATGCGCCTTTATCGTGCACTACTCCTACCGCCTGTGCCAGATGGAAATCATAGGTGTGGCAGCTGTGTACAGTGTTCACGTATGCACGTAAAATGTTCAACCACCTGCACACTGACAACGCAACATATGATGTTAAAACACAGGAATAAAAGTTACAGTGCAGTATAAGAAATTAAACATTAAAGAAATGAACATGATTGAACTGTAGCATGATTGTGTGTCCTTGCGGCCTGGTATATGGGGCAAAACCCGCACGAGGATCTGTGAACATAAGAGCAGCATTAGTACCCCGTACTAATGCTGCTCTTATGTTCACAGATCCTCAACACAGTCCTGTTGCTACCCACTTTAAGCCAGCTGGTCACAATGTTAGCACATTGAGATATGTTGGGGTGGAGTGTGTTAGGAACCCTCCAAGAGGGGTAATCCTGGTGGAAGACTTCGTCAGAGAGAAACCTTTTGGATTCATTACCTCAACACACTGTCTCCAAATGGCTTAAATGAAGAATTTGATAGGAAGCCTTTTTGTGTAATGTCTTTTCTTGTGATATTGTTTGTGATATTGGTCTAATGTGGAAAATACTGTCAATGTTGGATAGTGTAGCACACAATGTTGTTTTGTAAGTTACGGGTATAGACAATTTATGCCAAAAATTGTCATTGCCTGTGTGCATATTGTGTATATGTAATTTGATCACTAATGTTTTTGTGGTGACTATGGTAAAGGGGGCACTTAGCCCAACAAGGCCTTGGTAATTAGTTTGAATGAGCTCAGCTGATGGACCCAGAGCGCTTTCCAAAGGTGTGAACTACAAGCTTGTAGTTTTTTACTTTTTGGCCATTTTGACCACTCCCTCCTGGTCATCCAGCCATTTTTTGATGCTTATTTCTTGGGGTAGCCTGTAGGAGTTTGGGGGACAGGCTCAGGAATTTACAAGTAGGCCCAGATCTCAGTTGGTGGCCCCATGTGTTCCTATGTTCCTCAGAGATCATTTTAAACTCATGTAAAGTTACTGCTTTGGTTCTTTTGGTTAAAAATCAGGTTTACCCGCACTGTTGGGTCCAGTAAGTCCTATTCCATTCAATAAAACACCTTCTCTGCATCTGGGGATAACAGTTCAGGCGTGTCTGTCAAAGACGTGGAATTTATGTCAAAGAGCCAACAAGTGTTGGAGAAGGAATGTCTCGCCATGAATCTAGTTTTGATCCAACATGACATGACTTCATGTAAACGTACATGCCTATTTCCTAAAGCCAAGTTGCGTGTTATCTGAACGCATTGTGAGTTATCCGCGTGTATGTCTACGCTGTGTACAGCAGACAGCAGTCTGCAACGTCACAGCGTGAACATACACACCGCTTTCTAAAGCCTTGTGGTGTGTTATTAAAACGCTACAGTTGGGTTTAGGAAACGTCACACGCTGGATCCGATCCCCTGTCTCCTAGGAGAAAGTCTGTTTTACCCATCTGCGTGAAGTGACACGCAATCGCAAACTAATGTAAGTCAATGGGGGCCAAACTGCATTGATAAACACGCTAAAAAGCGAGTATGTGTCTTGATAAAACAGCAATAATGGCATACGAGTTGGCGTCTCATACAGTGGTGTGAAAAAGTGTTTGCCCCCTTCCTCATTTCCTGTTCCTTTGCATGTTTGTCACACTTAAGTGTTTCGGAACATCAAACCAATTTAAATAGTCAAGGACAACACAACTAAACACAAAATGCAATTTGTAAATGAAGGTGTTTATTATTAAAGGTGAAAAAATCCAAACCATCATGGCCCTGTGTGAAAAAGTGATTGCCCCTTGTTAAAACATACTATAACTGTGGTTGTCCACACCTGAGTTCAATTTCTCTAGCCACACCCAGGCCTGATTATTGCCACACCTGTTCACTGTTTGCCCTGTGTGAAAAAGTGATTGCCCCTAAACCTAATAACTGGTTGGGCCACCCTTGGCAGCAACAACTGCAACCAAGCGTTTGCGATAATGTGCAATGAGGCTTTTACAGCGTCCTGGAGGAATTTTGGCCCACTCATCTTTGCAGAATTGTCCTAATTCAGTTACATTAGAGGGTTTTCGAGCATGAACGGCCTTTTTGAGGTCATACCACAACATCTCAATAGGATTCAGGTCAGGACTTTGGCTAGGCCACTCCAAAGTCTTCATTTTGTTTTTCTTCAGCCATTCGGTGGTGGACTTGCTGGTGTGTTTAGGATCATTGTCCTGCTGCAGAACCCAAGTTCGTTTCAGCTTGAGTACACGAACAGATGGTCGGACATTCTCCTTCAGGATCTCTTGGTAGACAGCAGAATTCATAGTTCCTTTTATCACGGCAAGTCTTCCAGGTCCTGAAGCAGCAAAACAGCCCCAGACCATCACACTACCACCACCATATTTTACTGTTGGTATAATGTTCTTTTTATGAAATGCAGTGTTCCTTCTACGCCAGATATACTTGGACACACACCTTCCAAAGAGTTCCACTTTTGTCTCATCGGTCCACAGAATGTTGTTCCAAAAGTCTTGGGGATCATCAAGATGTGTTGTGGAGAAACTGAGACGAGCTTTGATGTTGTTTTTGCTCAGCAGTGGTTTTCTCCTTGGAACTCTGCCATGCAGGCCATTTTTGCCCAGTATTTTCCTGATGGTGGAGGCATGAACGCTGACCTTAACTGAGGCAAGTGAGCCCTGCAGTTCTTTGGACGTTGTTGTGGGGTCTTTTGTGACCTCTTGGATGAGTCGTCGCTGCGCTCTTGGGGTAATTTTGGGCCACTCCTGGGAAGGTTCACCACTGTTCCATGTCTTCGCCATTTGTGGATAATGGCTCTCACTGTGGTTCGCTGGATTCCCAAAGCTTTGGAAATGGCTTTATAACCTTTCCAGACTGATAGATCTCAATTACTTTCTTTCTCAATTGTTCCTGAATTTCTTTGGGTCTCGGCATGATGTGTAGCTTTTAAGGATCTTCTGGTGGACCTTACTGTGTCAAGCAGCTCCTATTTAAGTGATGCCTTGATTGTGAACAGGTGTGGCAATAATCAGGCCTGGGTGTGGCTAGAGAAATTGAACTCAGGTGTGGACAACCACAGTTATAGTATGTTTTAACAAGGGGGGCAATCACTTTTTCACACAGGGCCATGATGGTTTGGATTTTTTTTCACCTTTAATAATAAACACCTTCATTTACAAATTGCATTTTGTGTTTAGTTGTGTTGTCCTTGACTATTGTTTAAATTGGTTTGATGTTCCGAAACACTTAAGTGTGACAAACATGCAAAGGAACAGGAAATGAGGAAGGGGGCAAACACTTTTTCACACCACTGTATGAGACGCCAACTCGTATGCCATTATTGCTGTTTTATCAAGACACATACTCGCTTTTTAGCGTGTTTATCAATGCAGTTTGGCCCCCATTGACTTACATTAGTTTGCGATTGCGTGTCACTTCACGCCACTGTACATACATCATTTCATGAGATCAGTCTGCCCGCTTGGGTAACACAATGAAAACGAGGGCCTTCTCAAGCGCTTGGCTATACATTTAATGGGAATTTTGCAACATGTAACATTTTTTGAGAATGTGTATTTGTTATGGTTTGACAGTTTAGTATCTTTTGGTCTTCTGCAGCCGTGAGAGGTCAAATGCAAATGCAGTGGAGTTGTTAGGGAAGCTTCTGTTTTCATGAAATTCTTGTCTTTTAAAAAAAACATTGGGTATATTTTTCTTTGGATTTTAATGTCTCAAAATAATAATACCATTGATTTAAGAGTTGTATTTGTTTTTCAGTGACCTTTTTGGGACGTAGATCAACATGTTGAATAATGGAAGGAGCTCATTGTTGTCTAATGGCTCTCAGGTTATGAAGAGGATTTAGTAGGTAGGTCAGTGTCCATGTATCTGTTGTCATGGTGTCTTGTGTTTGAACCATCATACAGCTGGTTTGTCACTGATGTGGATTTGCTGCTCATGTGAGTCCTCCCACAGTGTTACACTAGCAGCTGGAACCACAGGGACTCTGATAAAACTGGAATCATCAGAATCCATCTGATATCAAGCTGAGGTTTGAATACCACTTCCCTCCTCTTTGAAGACTAGGCCCATATCTGGGTTCAGGTTTTTGTACAGCCTCTTCTACACTTTGTATCACTGTGTTTGTGCAGCACAGTAGTAGAGACCTGTGTCTGCCAGGGTTAGTGACTTTATGGTCAGTTCAGTTGATTCCACTGATGTGTTGGATTCATATTTCTGCTCATCTGGGACATATTCATAACTCATTTCTCTTCCTCCTTTCCAGAGAATAAACTGAGGTGCCTGAAGGTCTGAATGATGTCTGTACCAGTGAAGTACAATATTGTTGTCATTAGTCTCATATTAACATCTGAGTGAGACAGATTCTCCTCTTTACTGACTTCATCTTCTACAGGAGAGATTTGATCTCCAGCTTGTAACCCTCTGAACCCGAGAGACTCGCCCACGAGCAAAAACAGCACCTCTGATTCATAGTTTAATCATTTAACAACCATAAATGATAGAGACTTACCAAAAATGGCAGCTAAAAGCTAACGAGTTAGTGGTTACGGAGGTCTTTTCCGGTCCTTCTAGCCTCTACAGGTGATTTTCTATCCAACCTGTAACTTGTGCCCTTTTCGGGGTCGTTGAGCATTAAATCCAAACCGTTACATCCAGGATTTATCCACTTTATGTCCATAATTCATTGCATTTTTGCTCATTTCTGCTGCTAGCTCACGCTGCTCCTGTGTTTGCTCTGTGTGTTAACGTAAGAAAAGGCATAGCATGCCCATATATGGGAGACAACGTCACCCAAAGAGTATAGAGTCCTAAAGAGGTCAATCTTCCCAGTCACACTAGGGTCCCACTAGTCTCGATCAATGCGATCAAAGATGCTATAGCGGAACAAGATCGATATCTACCGTTTATAGAGGGAAATGGCCCCACTGGTTTGAGATTTGGCATATATTTATATTATATATTATTTTATATATTAATATCATATATTTTGGCCTTTTTTGAAGAATTATAAATAGTATGTGATTTATATGAGTTAGAATGTTTATTATGTTTATTTTTGCATATAAGAAAACTGTTTTAGACACACAACTGCCTGTGTAGCATTGCTGTGGGTGTAATATCAATAAATATGACATTATTATGTTGAATATTGGCATAAGTAAATGTCATAAGGGGCAAAAGCGTCTGGACTTTCTTTGAAAAAATGTATGCATTTTGTCAACTGTATAAGTTATAATGATTATTTCTTCACAGTGTGACTCCCAAGACATATGAGAAGTGTTTTAGAGGTTTTACTGCTCTGTCTGTGATATCAATACATATCTGGAAGATTCATGTTCCGTTTTATTTATTTATTTGTCTTTAAGGTCCTACAACCATTTTTAACATTCAAGTGAGCTCACTGCAGCCCAAATATTCTAATAACCCAGTTTGTCCTGAAAAAAATGATGTTCATATCTTGACTGTGGCCAACAGGGTTGATGTTTTACAAGTTAATATAAAATAAATCCAGACGGACAATGAACTGTAAAAATGGCCTCAGGGTTCAGAGGGTTAAGTACGAGTAGTGAGTACTTTTGCCATCTCTGTCTCAGTTCCACTTCTAAGGTAAAGGGATTCTAGACTACATCATATTGAAGGTTAACAGAGTGTGTCTCCCTCTGGTGGACGTTGTGGAGTATTGTGTTGTCTTTGCTCCAAAGGTTTTTGTACAGAGTTTTGGTGTTTCCTGTCACTGTGGGCCTCAGAGCACAGTAGTACACAGCAGAGTCAGACAGCTTAGCTGAGGAGATGATCATATGGATTACTTTGTCCTCCACTTTAATCTTCAGTCCAGGGATTGGATTGATTCCTACTTGTCCTGAAGCAGAGTGTGAGATGAGGAACTCTGGTGGTTTTCCTGGATATTGTCGGTACCAGAAGAAATAATCACCAGATGACATTTTGGAGTATCTGTAGGACAGAGTAACAGAGCTGTCTTCTAAACTGTTCTCTTCTTTCTCTACTGGAGTGAGTTCTTCACAGCTGACTCCTAAAGGACGAGATAACTCTGTTATGTCATGTGGTATGAGACTTAAAAAAGTAATCACAATCAGATGTTATTAGGACAAAAAAATTCCAAAGTGCATAATGTAACATACCTGTGAGGATGGAGAGAAACATCAGAGAAAACCCCCAATGCTGCAGTGGCAGCATGTTGAATAAAGGTAATGTTGATGGTGTGTGTATTGATCTCTGTTGAATATAGAAGTTCCTCTCTCTTCTATAGTTCAGTAACAGCTCAGCTCCTCCCTGAGTCTCTCCGTCTCCTCGTAGCTCTGTAGTTTCTCTTCTCTCAGTTACACTTCTTACAAACCTACATCATGAAATTGATTTAATATAAAGTTTAACAGTGTTTGACTTCTCTGGTGGATGTTGTGGGCTATCGAGTTGTCTTTGCTCTAGAGGTCTTCAACGTTTTTTAAGCCAAGGACCCTTTAACTGAAAGAGACTGATCAGGGACCCCCTACTATATTATTGTATAAAATGAAGTTGCATATAAAACTGTGCCTAAAATAACATGTAGGGTGGCCTAAACCTTTATACATACCTTTTTTTGTATAGGATATTAGGCAATTATAATAGCTTAAAAATATAAGTCGGGTTTTCATGTTAAAACATGATTCATAAAATCTGTATCTGGGGATGACGATCTTAGTGACTACATTACGCATAGGCCAGTAACCCTATCATCAGTGCGGATTTATGTTTGCTAATAATATGCTATATTCATTTTAAGACTACAAAAGTAAAGACTAATTTAAAGCCCCCCCCCCCCCCCCCATAGCCGCAGCTGAGAGCAAATGTGATGTCATGAGAGTGCCGTAACTGTTTCTAGCTCCAGTCTTCCCCTGAACAGAGGTGGTGCTAATTAGCAAAGGCTACCGACTTTGCTATTTGTACGGACTAGAAGAAGAAGAGAAAGCTTTCAGGGCGCTAAGCCTTCTTGCTATGAGATTAAGAACCAGTGACGATTTTGCAGACATTCCCGCTATTAAATCTTCAGATGGTAATATTAGAACTAACCCTGTCGAAATCAATAAATCTTTTCAGACACTTTAATCCAAACTGTATTAATCTGAGGTTACGTTGGATAAACCCCACTGTTACAGCTGGTTCAATCAGCTTGACTTACCTCAGTTATCAGCAGAGGAATCAGCTAGCTTGGACAAATTAATTTTTATTGAAGTATTAAGCTTGCCAGTACAGAATATGTAAAAAGGAAAATCACCGGTCTTTGATGGGATTTCCTCTGAATTTTTGGTAACAGTTGGGCCCTTTCCTTCTTGACATGATTAACTTCTCTATTGAAAATGGTGAATTCTCAAGGGACGTTAACACAGCCTTTCTTACTCCTGAAAAAGGATAAAAATCCTACAGAGTTTTGTAGTTATCAGCCTCTGAGCTTAACCCTCTGAACCCGAGAGACTCGCCCACGAGCCTAAAAAGCACCTCTGATTCATAGTTCAATCATTAACCATCCATAACACATAGAAACTCGCCGAAAATTGTGGCTAAAAGCTAACGAGTTAGTGGTTACGGAGGTCTTTTCCGGGTCCTTCTAGCCTCTACAGGTGATTTTCTATCCAGCCTGGAACTTCTGCCTTTTTTGGGGTTCGTTGAGCATTAAATCCATACCTTTACATCCAAGATTTATCCACTTTTTGTCCATAATTCATCGCGTTTTCGCTCAATTCTGCCGCTAGCGCCGTCCGTCCTTTGTGTACGGAAGTCAAGGACTCCATATATGGGGTGCATGCCCATATATGGGAGACAACGTCACCCAAAGTGTATGGAAGGCCAAAAGGCTGTATGGAAGGCCAAAAGGCTGTATGGAAGGCCAAACGGTTGAATGGAAGGCCAATAGGAGAACTGCTTTAGACACACAATTGCTTGTGTAGCATTGCTGTGGGTGTAATATCAATAAATATGACATTATTATGTTGATTATTGGCATAAGTAAATGTCATGAGGGCAAAAGCGCCTTGACTTTCTTTGAAAAAATGCATGTATTTTGTCAACTGTATAAGTTATAATGATTATTTCTTCACAATGTGACTCCCAAGACATATGAGAAGTGTTTTAGAGAGTAAAATGGCTTAGGTTTTATTGATCTGTGTGTGATATCAATACATATCTGGAAGATTCATGTTCCGTTTTGTTTATTTATTTGTCTTTAAGGTCCTACAACCATTTTTAACATGCAGGTGAGCTCACTGCAGCCCAAATATTCTAATAACCCAGTTTGTCCTGAAAAAATGATGTTCATATCTTGACTGTAGACAACAGGGTTGGTGTTTTACAAGCTTTTTATAAAATAAATCCAGACGGACAATGAACTGTAAAAATGGCCTTAGGGCTAGGAGGGTTAAAGCTGACATAGAAATCTTTGCAAAGCTCCTAGCCCGCCGTTTAGAGTCTCATAAGTCAAAATTAGTGAACCCTGACCAAACAGGATTCATAAAAATTAGACTAGCAGCAGATAATGTTAGACGCCTTCTCCACATTGTTGATGCGGCAGAGGACAGTAAGAACCCAATGTCACTTCTTTCCCTTGATTCAATGAAAGCCTTTGACAGACTTGAGTGGCCACTTTTATGGTCAGTCTTGGAGGTGATGGGCTTTGGTAAAACTTTCATTGTTATGATTAAAGCTTTCTATTCTAATCCCTCAGCCCGAGTCTTAACCGGACACACTTCCTCTTTATTTCCCGCCAAGGTTCCAATTGATTATGGTCTCACCAATATGCATTCGTAGTACAAGGCATTGTCTCTCTTTATTTGCAGACAATGTTTTGGTCTTTTTTGAAAACCCCTCTGTCTCTTCCTTACCTTCTGTCATTATGCGAGAAGTATGGACGCTTATCAGGCTTTAAAATTAACTGGTCAAAGTCTGCACTACTTCATTTAAATGACTCTGCCCGCAACTCAACCGTCTCTGCCGACATCCCAATTGCTAAGCAGTTTAAATATATTTAGGCATTGACGTCTTCCCCTGCTTAAACCAGATCATTAAACAAAACTATTCTGTTGCCCTGAACAGTGATTTAAAAGACATGGAAAGATGGATGGGTCTCCCCATGTCAATTCAAGCCCTATCTCAGTGGTTAAAATGAATGTTTTACCCAGGATTAATTTTGTGGTGTCTAGGCTTTATCAGTTCTTGGAGAAATCTGGCCGCTCTGCCCTTCTTATTGAGAGGATCTGGGCACGTGATTGCCCAAGCCTGGGTATCGATCTCGACTGGCATGATGTATGGTCTGACATCCCAAAAGTATCTCGTAATTCACTATAATTTCATTCATAGGACATATCTCACCCCCATGAAAATGCATCCCATGAAAATAATTAACAGCCCTTTCTGCACTTTCTGCCCAATTAAAGGATAAGGCACATATCTTCTCATGTTCTGGGAGTGCTCTCCCGTTGGTCAGTTCTGGAACAATATTGCATCCAAAATGTCCACCTTGATTAACGTTACTGTGCCTCTTACTGTCAATGTTTTGATTCTGAATGACCTGCCAACCTTTCAGCTCTCTACAGCTCTAACGTGCTGTGTTTGCTGGACTTCCAGCTGCTAAGAGGATGACTGCAACCCGTTGGAAGCCACCTCATGACCTATCTGTTCGTTCATGGATCCTTTCTTTTTCAGATGTCACGTGCATGGAGCTTTTGACGGCTCGTGTGGGTGGAGCCCCGGGGAAGACTTTGGAGACTTGGAGGTTGCTGAGTCCTTGATGATAATGCTGTAGCCTTTTCTTTTGTTTGTGTGTGTGATTGGTCCCTTGTCTTGTGTCTGTCTGTTTCTGCATGTGTTGTTTATCTCCCTCCCTTCCATTTTTCCTCTCTGTGATTCTGTGGCCCTGGGACGCATTCCTATGTCCCAGTGTGTTGTTTGGAACTGTTTGTGAATATGTTTACATTGATATTTTTTCTTGATATAAAAATTAAAATTAAACTCTGATTGCAACAAAAGAGCAAAAAGGTAAACAATGGCAGAACTGACGGCAGCATTGCCGTCAATGCTTGGAATTTATTGGATGACCTACTTTGTCGTATCGAGCCTTTCATTCACCTTAAAAGAACTCATCTTATCCCAGTAAGTTTACAAGAGAGACTTGCAGTCAATCTGAGAGTCCTGCATGGCATCCAGTTGTCCACATGCTACCTGTTTTTGCTTTGTTGTGCAACAATGAAAAAAAGAGTGGTGCACGCCCTCTGTTCTCTACTTATACATACAGTTGGTTTGTCATTAATGTGGATCTTCTGCTGTCCTCTGTGAGTCCTCCCACAGTGTTACACTAGCAGCTGGAACCACAGGGACTCTGATAAAACTGGAATCATCAGAATCCATCTGATATCAAGCTGTGGTTTGAATACCACTTCCCTCCTCTTTGAAGAGTAGTCCCATATCTGGGTTCAGGTTTTTGTACAGCCTCTTCTACACTTTGTATCACTGTGTTCGTACAGCACAGTAGTAGAGACCTGTGTCTGCCAGGGTTAGTGTCTTTATGGTCAGTTCAGTTGATTCCACTGATGTTTCGGATTCATATTTCTTCTTATCTGGGATATATTCACCACTACTTGCTCCTTTCCAGAGTATGAACTGAGGTGCCTGAAGGTCTGAATTATGTCTGTACCAGTGGAGTTCAGGACTATTATACGTTGTCTCATAGTCACATCTGAGTGAGACAGATTCTCCTTCTCTTTTACTGACTTCATCTTCTACAGGAGAGATTTGGTCTCCAGCTATTATACCTGCCTTTATTTTACTGTCTTCATCTTCTACAGGAGAGATTTTGTCTCCAGCTGTTATACCTGCCTCTGTTTTACTGACTTCATAAGAGATTCCAGAAGAGGTCTGTCTTTGTGTCAGTTGAAGGAAAGCTTCCTGTACCCAGGGCTGATCCTGGCTCACGCAGATATGTCTCCCTTTGGCAGTAGTGACCCTGTAGGAAAGGAAAATAGATTTTCAACTATTGCTCTGCCATGTTAACCTTGAAATGTACATGTCATATTTATTAACTTGTTCTCTTCATTGTGTCACGCAAGGGACATAATCAAATGTCCGAGTAAAGCACAGACATACACAAATGCCTTTTGGGGACAGCTGCTGTCAGTCATGTAGATGGAGATGATTTTCTGCAGCGAAATCTTTCTTCTATAGAAATTAAAGCAGCACTCAGCTGCTCTTTGATTGCCCACCCGAACTGCAAAGACAAAACACAATGTGGATGGTTTAACACTCGCTGCTGTCATTCACTGAGCTGAACACACTACACATCAGCATGTGTGTTGCTGCATGCTGCCAGCCCCATGTTCAGGTCTTAAAACTCCACTGACTCCTCACACTGAAGAACTACTGACTGAATCGGAAGCAGCTTTTAGTTTTAGACAGGGCCGACTCTGGGATCACAGCTTTGCACCATTTTGACGGGATTCTTTAAAACGTTATTCTACTTTATGCTGTACAAAGGTGAGGTGTTACTTCAAATTAAATTGGATATTTATGTATTTATTTATGGATAACTAGACATTTTTCTGAATGATGTAGATATCTAGACTCTGGGTTTAGTTTCATGATGCTGTGATATTCTTATAGAAGTACTACTTAGCACACAACAGATTAACACAAACCTTTTAGGGTTCCCAATCAACTCTTTGGGGGCTTCAGAACCCTAAAAATGTTGTCATCAATTCAGACACCGTAATGGTACATCACTCGATATATGATTTCATCACAATATGATTCCATTGAAAGAAAGAAAATGTTCAGAGATTTCTGCTCTGAACTGCAGTTGTAAATCTTTTAGAAGAAGAGAACTGTTATTTTTACAACATTTTAAAAAATTTAATTAGTTATAAAACATTGCAATCAAACATTGAAAATGCAGAATATTACTTGCCTGCTATAATTGAAAGGAACATCAGAGAAAACCCCCAATGCTGCAGTGGCAGCATGTTGAATAAAGGTAATGTTGATGGTGTGTGTATTGATCTCTGTTGAATATAGAAGTTCCTCTCTCTTCTATAGTTCAGTAACAGCTCAGCTCCTCCCTGAGTCTCTCCGTCTCCTCGTAGCTCTGTAGTTTCTCTTCTCTCAGTTCCACTTCTAAGGTAAAGTGATTGTAGACTACATCATATTGAAGGTTAACAGAGTGTGTCTCCCTCTGGTGGACGTTGTGGAGTATTGTGTTGTCTTTGCTCCAAAGGTTTTTGTACAGAGTTTTGGTGTTTCCTGTCACTGTGGGCTGCAGAGCACAGTAGTACACAGCAGAGTCAGACAGCTGAAGCTTCTGGATCTCCAGAGGAAAGGACTTATCCTTTATTGTAGCATCAACTCTTTCTTTCTCTTTAGCATTATCAGCTTTTACAGAGAAACGTTGCAGCAACATCTTTGGGTAATCATTTTCTTCTTGTTTGTACCAGAACAAAGTGGGAGTTGGATCAGTTGTCTCAAATGTACAGCCGAGAGTAAGTTTCTCTCCTTCAGTAGTAATGACATCTCCTGGTGGCTGGATCACTCTGTCTTCTCCTTTACACTCTGGGGAAGAAGAGAACATGCAGAGGAAGAGATGAATCAATAAAGATGATTGATTAAAGGAGAACAGTAGGTTTAAAGAGTAAATAATCTGAATTATCCCTTACTGCTGTTTCATGTCAGAGAAAACCATATAACGTATTATTTAGCATGTACGAGATACCAACAGAAATGATCTGTTTTTGCTTTTTTCTGCATTAAAACACTCTTTGTATCTTACCAAAGAAAAGAGCAGCAAGAATAATCCCCAGCCAATGTTCCATCTCTACAACAAGGTTTAAATCAACAGGAGAAACTAGCTGATGTTCAACATCCAGTCTGAGAATTGTTCTCTTCACAGCTCCACTTATTATTGACTGAATGGTTGAACACAGTGCACAAGTAGTGCACCTCCTACTTGATAATGTCGCCCTCTAGTGGAGCTACAAGGTTCACTACAACAGGGTAGAAAAAAGGCTTCCAGCAGCTTGTCAGTGTGTCAGCTTGTGTTTTTGTACAGAGACTGTGGGTTTGCTGTCACTGTGGGCCTCACAGCACAGTAGTACAGAGCAGAGTCTGGCACTGCAGCAGAGGAGATCTGGAGATCCATTTTGGTTTTATCCTCACTCACTGAAACAGACAGTCCAGACGTTGTATTTTTCAATAGTCCTCCTGTTCCTAAATGAGAGATGAGGAACTCTGGTGGTTTTCCTGGATATTGTCGATACCAGAAGAAATAATCATTTAATTCAGCTTGTCTGGAGTATCTGTAGGACAGAGTAACAGAGCTGTCTTCTAAACTGTTCTCTTCTTTCTCTACTGGAGTGAGTTCTTCACAGCTGACTCCTAAAGGAAGAGATAACTCTGTTATTTCATATGGTGTAAGACCTAAAAAGGTATTCACAATCAGATGTTATTAGGATAAAAAATGCATAATGTAACATACCTGTGAGGATGGAGAGAAACATCAGAGAAAACCCCCAATGCTGCAGTGGCAGCATGTTGAATAAAGGTAATGTTGATGGTGTGTGTATTGATCTCTGTTGAATATAGAAGTTCCTCTCTCTTCTATAGTTCAGTAACAGCTCAGCTCCTCCCTGAGTCTCTCCGTCTCCTCGTAGCTCTGTAGTTTCTCTTCTCTCAGTTCCACTTCTAAGGTAAAGTGATTCTAGACTACATCATATTGAAGGTTAACAGAGTGTGTCTCCCTCTGGTGGACGTTGTGGAGTATTGTGTTGTCTTTGCTCCAAAGGTTTTTGTACAGAGTTTTGGTGTTTCCTGTCACTGTGGGCTGCAGAGCACAGTAGTACACAGCAGAGTCAGACAGCTTAGCTGAGGAGATGATCATATGGATTATTTTGTCCTCCACTTTAATCTTCAGTCCAGGGATTATTTCGTTTCCTACTTGTCCTGAAGCAGAGTGTGAGATGAGGAACTCTGGTGGTTTTCCTGGATATTGTCGGTACCAGAAGAAATAATTACTAGATGACAATTCAGAGTATCTGTAGGACAGAGTAACAGAGCTGTCTTCTAAACTGTTCTCTTCTTTCTTCAATGGAATAAGTTCACAGCTGAATCCTGAATGAAGAGATAACTCTGTTATTTCTCATTATATTAGACTCAATCAATAATCCATAAATAATCCACATTAAGATATTATAGGGATTACATTTTTCATGCTGTACAATGTAACATACCTGTGAGGATGGAGAGAAACATCAGAGAAAACCCCCAATGCTGCAGTGGCAGCATGTTGAATAAAGGTAATGTTGATGGTGTGTGTATTGATCTCTGTTGAATATAGAAGTTCCTCTCTCTTCTATAGTTCAGTAACAGCTCAGCTCCTCCCTGAGTCTCTCCGTCTCCTCGTAGCTCTGTAGTTTCTCTTCTCTCAGTTCCACTTCTAAGGTAAAGTGATTCTAGACTACATCATATTGAAGGTTAACAGAGTGTGTCTCCCTCTGGTGGACGTTGTGGCTTCTCCTGGTGCCAGATGGGGCCCTTACTTGGTGGATTAGAAGGAGGAACCTGATCACAGTGACAGGGCTCATTCACAGCCCTGGGTTGTTCCCCCTGCTGACAACTTTACACTACACACATGTTGGTCCTCTCTCCTTTCTTAGTGTGACTTCTCCTGCACATTGTCATCATTAAAAGTATCAGCCTGCATGGTTCCTGTATTACAGCTGGTGCAGATTACTTTTGTTCCCAAACTTATAAAAGGTGGTAACTGTTGTGCCGCTATGTCCCCTTGATTACTTCTCAACTAAAAGATTGCAAATAAACTGAGAATCAATATTTCAACCATTGACCATAAAATGAATGGAAAGATTATCCGGTTCAGCGAATTGATGCAAATGCTGAAGTACCTTAAAGCTGCATTCTACCTGAATTCCTTCAGGGGGAGACTCCTTAAACCTGCTTTATATCTGAATACCAGGAGGTGCGACAAGTGCGGTTGCTTACAAGTGGTCGTGTTACGGAACGGCACTGGAGGTTGGACCCAAATGGAGATAGAGCAGGCAAAGTATGTTGAGCTTGATAATTTATTAAACAAAAAACAAAGTACATGCCAATAACAAGTGTCCTGAAAGCAGCAGGCAAACCGACCAGACAATTGAAACAAAAACACGTGAGGGAAACGGTCCAAGGAGAGCAGCAGGGCTCAGGAGGAGGAAAAAAAAGTCCATGGGGCCGTGGAACGGAGGGCACTAGAGAACAGGGTCAATGACCACTCAGGAACTGGGGCCAGTGGGCACTTGAGGACTGGAGTGCTGTGGCCAGCAGGGAAGACGGACCATTCTGGAGGCCAAACAGGCCAGCGTAGGCGGGACCCCTCTGGAGGTCGAGCAGGACGATGAAGGCAGAATCCTTCTAGCGGCTGATAACGAAGGCGGAATCCCTCCGGCAGCTGCACAGGACGGTGAGGGCTCTGAAAGTTCACGTTGGCGAGGGTAAAGCATCTCGGAATGATAGCTGGGAAGGCGAATCCCCTCAGGAGGCTGTCTGTGAAGGCGATATCCCTCTGGTGCCCGAGCATGAAGTCAATATCCCTCAGCAGGCCGTTGGCAAAAGCTGATTACTTCTGGAGCCCGGGCTGGCGACAGCTCAGCTGGGCTGGAGCCAGGCCACAGCTCAGCTGGGCTGGAGCCAGGCCACAGCTCAGCTGGGCTGGAGACAGGCCACGGCTCAGCTGGGCTGGAGACAGGCGATGGCTCAGCTGGGCTGTAGACAGGCGACCACTCAGCTGGGCTGAAGACAGGTTTCGGGTAAGCTGGGCCGGAGACAGGCGTCGGGTCAGCTGGGCATGAGACAGGCGACAGCTAAGCTGGGCTAAGGACAGGCGGCAGGTCAGCTGGGCTGAAGACAGGCATCGGGTCAGCTGGGCTAAGGACAGGCGCCGTGGTCAACTGGCCTGAAGACAGGCGACGGCTCAACTGGCTGTAGACAGGCAAAGGGTCAGCTGGGCTGAGACAGGCAACAGCTCAACTGGGCTGGAGACAGGCGATAGCTCAACTGGGCTGGAGACAGGCGACCACTCAGCTGGGCTGAAGACAGGCGACGGGTAAGCTGGGCCGGAGACAGGCGACAGCTAAGCTGGGCTAAGGACAGGCGGCGGGTCAGCTGGGCTGAAGACAGGCATCGGGTCAGCTGGGCTAAGGACAGGCATCGGGTCAACTGGCCTGAAGACAGGCGTCGGGTCAGCTGGGCTGGAGACAGGCGTTGGGTCAGCTGGTCTGGAGACAGGCGTCGGGTCAGCTGGGCTGGAGACAGGCATTGGCTCAGCTGGGATTGAGACAGGTGAAGGGTCAGCCAACACGAAATATATTTTTCCGTGCTGTCGTGGACTCTGTACGGGCTTTTCTTTGACTTTACGCCTCCTTGTCACACTGACATCCTGTGAGCTTCTCCTGACTATACAATATTTTCTCTACTGTGCGACGGTAAGTCGTGAGGTTACGACACAATCGTTAGCCTATTTTTATAAAAATGTTGTCTACGTGAGATACAAAGTAACGGAGCTTTTTATACATTGTTGTTTCTTTAGAAATAAACAACAGACAAATGGAGTCTTTCTATGTTTCAGATGTAAAGTCATTCGCTGTCAAATTGATGCCAAAATGAATGGGTGTCAATGGGATGCTAACATCAGGTGATGACTTATTAGCATTAGAATTTCCCCGTACGCTTTCTGGATGCTTGCTTACCCCCGTGGTGTTACTCCTCTTATATGTGATATAACTGTGGACATGTATTTACACTTAGCTAGCTAAGCTAACTTTGTTAGCAGCAGCTGCAGGTGGGTGTGTACAGCGTTCACAGCTTCAGTCAGTCTCCTCCCTCGCTCCTCCCCAGCTCCACCCTCTCTCCTAAAAACAGTCACATCCGTTTTTAATGCATACAAGATGGCGGTGCCCATAGCGACAAACTAGACAACTCAGAGCAGCTCTGCACAAACCAATGGTTGACGTCACACACGCTCTGTCACACTAGCAGCTGGAACCACAGGGACTCTGATAAAACTGGAATCATCAGAATCCATCTGATATCAAGCTGTGGTTTGAATACCACTTCCCTCCTCTTTGAAGAGTAGTCCCATATCTGGGTTCAGGTTTTTGTACAGCCTCTTCTACACTTTGTATCACTGTGTTTGTGCAGCACAGTAGTAGAGACCTGTGTCTGCCAGGGTTAGTGACTTTATGGTCAGTTCAGTTGATTCCACTGATGTTTTGGATTCATATTTCTTCTTATCTGGGATATATTCACCACTACTTGCTCTTTTCCAGAGTATGAACTGAGGTGCCTGAAGGTCTGAATGATGTCTGTACCAGTGGAGTACAGGACTATTAGACGTTGTCTCATAGTCACATCTGAGTGAGACAGATTCTCCTTCTCTTTTACTGACTTCATCTTCTACAGGAGAGATTTGGTTTCCAGCTATTAATCCTGAAAAAGTAGAGAAGATGAAGCCATTATACTAACATTGTTCATGAGGCTGAGAGGAGAAGACAGAGGAAAATGTCAACTGTACATTGTTACTCTGGACAGGAACAGCTCAACTGTTGAGAGATTTCTGCTCTGAACTGCAGTTTATATAAATCTTTAGAAAATAATAAAACCATGTTGTTCTTTGTATCTTACCAAAGAAAAGAGCAGCAAGAATAATCCCCAGCCAATGTTCCATCTCTACAACAAGGTTTAAATCAACAGGAGAAACTAGCTGATGTTCAACATCCAGTCTGAGAATTGTTCTCTTCACAGCTCCACTTATTATTGACTGAATGGTTGAACACAGTGCACAAGTAGTGCACCTCCTACTTGATAATGTCGCCCTCTAGTGGAGCTACAAGGTTCACTACAACAGGGTAGAAAAAAGGCTTCCAGCAGCTTGTCAGTGTGTCAGCTTGTGTTTTTGTACAGAGACTGTGGGTTTGCTGTCACTGTGGGCCTCACAGCACAGTAGTACAGAGCAGAGTCTGGCACTGCAGCAGAGGAGATCTGGAGATCCATTTTGGTTTTATCCTCACTCACTGAAACAGACAGTCCAGATGTTGTATTTTGCAATAGTCCTCCTGTTCCTAAATGAGAGATGAGGAACTCTGGTGGTTTTCCTGGATATTGTCGATACCAGTAAAACTCATCAGCACCAGCTGCTGGTTTGGAGTATCTGTAGGACAGAGTAACAGAGCTGTCTTCTAAACTGTTCTCTTCTTTCTCTACTGGAGTGAGTTCTTCACAGCTGACTCCTAAAGGAAGAGATAACTCTGTTATTTCATATGGTGTAAGACCTAAAAAGGTATTCATAATCAGATGTTATTAGGATAAAAAATGCATAATGTAACATACCTGTGAGGATGGAGAGAAACATCAGAGAAAACCCCCAATGCTGCAGTGGCAGCATGTTGAATAAAGGTAATGTTGATGGTGTGTGTATTGATCTCTGTTGAATATAGAAGTTCCTCTCTCTTCTATAGTTCAGTAACAGCTCAGCTCCTCCCTGAGTCTCTCCGTCTCCTCGTAGCTCTGTAGTTTCTCTTCTCTCAGTTCCACTTCTAAGGTAAAGTGATTCTAGACTACATCATATTGAAGGTTAACAGAGTGTGTCTCCCTCTGGTGGACGTTGTGGAGTATTGTGTTGTCTTTGCTCCAAAGGTTTTTGTACAGAGTTTTGGTGTTTCCTGTCACTGTGGGCCTCAGAGCACAGTAGTACACAGCAGAGTCAGACAGCTTAGCTGAGGAGATCTGCAGATCAACTTGATTTCTCTCCTCATTCAGTTTAGCATTCAGTTGAGGGTGAGGAGGTTTTGCTTCCACTACTGAAGGCGGTTTAGTATCAGTGATCAGGAGAAGGAACTGAGGAGCTGATCCAGGATCCTGTCGATACCACTGGAGATTATCAGCTTTAACTGAATAGGTACAGGACAGAGTAGCACTACGGCCCTCTGATGAAAACACTTCAGCACTGCTGGCAGTAATATCATCTTCCATCGTGTTACCTAGTGAGGAAAACAACATGGTAGATTTACACTGCTGCTCCAAAGTCACATATCCAACATTTGGAAAACATCACTCTGACATTGTTAAGTTCAGCAAATGATGCTGTTAACAATGTATTAATCAGTTATTAGTGATAAAGTGATGACATCTAGATTGATCTTTTAGAAATGTGTAACTTTGAACTCCATCTAAAATCTGAACTGGATCTGTAAAACCTTGAAAATGTCTTTATATTTCAGGATTTATGATCCAAACCATCCGTACCTATGAGAGAGAAGCAGAACAGAATTGCAGTGAGTTTTTCCATGTCTGCAGAGGTGAAATGCTGTTTTTGAAGGTTCAGGATGAAAAAGTGTTGTGAGTTGTTTGGTCTGATGTTCACAGCTGAATCAAACAGTTGTCTGTCATGAAGCCACCTCTGCAGTCAGGAGGAGGAGACTCATATGGTGACTTACTTTCATTTCTCCAAGTCTTCATCACAACTGGGTTTCATTAGTGAAAAGAATACAGACTGGCTCATAAAATACTCTGAAGGTTAACAGAGTGTGTCTCCCTCTGGTGGACGTTGTGGAGTATTGTGTTGTCTTTGTTCCAAAGGTTTTTGTACAGAGTTTTGGTGTTTCCTGTCACTGTGGGCGTCAGACCACAGTAGTACACAGCAGAGTCTGTGACTTTAGCTGAGATGATCTCCAGATCAACACGTTTCCTTGTCTTGTTAATGTGAGCTGAGAAATCAGAACCAGTTGGATGAATTGATCCTCCCTCTGTGATGGAGAGCAGGAACTCTGGTCTGGATCTCTGGTATTGTTGGTACCACTGGATACTGTAGATAGCTCCCTCATATGTACAGGTCAGGTTGATGTTTCTGCCCTCTGCAACATGTTCTTCACTACTTTCTGGCTTTATGCTGTTCATGGAACCCAGGGCTGCAAAATGAGTATTATTCACGTCAGTTATCATTACCTTCCACAGATTAACCTCTAGTTGTGAAATATGTGGTTAATACAGCAGCTTAGATGAGACTTGGATCTCTGTTCTACCACTCACCTATAAAGAGAGAGAAGAGTAAAAGAGGTAAAGCAACATGTCTTTGGAGTTGTTAAAGCCAAACAGACAGCAGATGAGCAATGTTCTTCCACTGCAGTAGAATGAACAACTAAACAGCCTCTCTTCTTCTCAACATCAAGCTGATTGGGCTTTTACTTCCTCAGACATTTCAAATCATCTCATTGGTTGAGGTAAAGGTCAGTGGGCGGGGCCAGAGAATAACCTTCTTCTGAAAGTTTAAAACAGTGGTGGGCTGTCGGGCCTTCTCTGCTGGCCCTGTCAAAATAATTAAATTAACGCTTGTGAAAAATTACTTTTCAGTACGGTGCGATTATATTGCCAGAAAGAATGTGGTAGCTTGTTTTCCCACGTCATCTAAACGCATCACAGCTCCGTGGACCAGCGCTAGTAGCATTGCTAGCCCTTTGTTGAAGCCGCCATTTCCCATTTGATTATAACTTTGAGTGACATGTGTCGTCAGCAAATCAAATTCTGATGCTTAGTGACAGAACGCCCTAGGGACCCAGTGTTGTGCTGGCGCTAGCCCCCCCGATGTCATCAAAGCTTGAACCTTTTAGCTGGTAGTGAGTGAACCAGGAGTGAACTAGCTATGGCCGCTGCCTTCACACCTAACAGCTAACAGCTAGCACCGAGCAGAACACGCTATTTTGCTGGCCGTGTTTGCGTTTTAATACCAGTCAGGGAACATGGAACACCACAGGTTTTAACAGCCTCAACAGCTTCACCAAGGCAGCTAGCAAACATCAGGCATCCGAGCGACTCCTCACGATGGTGGTACATTTGATACCTTTGGTGAGTCCAAGGTGGATTTGCAACTGGATGAGTAGCGGAGACGAGAGACCAGCCTGCACAATGAGAGAGTGAGAAGAACTTGGGACATACTGAAGCGCCTCGTTGATTGAATTGTCTTCCTGGGGACATGACGAGGGGAAAGAGTCCCTGAATCGAGGTAATTATTTGGAGCTATTATCTCTGCTATCAGAATATGATGCTGACCTGCGACACCACCTTGCCACGGCCACCATTTCTACAGGAACATCTGGGAAAATTCTAAATGATCTCATAAGTGCTGTTGCTGAGGTGCTAAATGATGCCTTCAAAAAGAGATCAACACCAAGTTTGTCACAGTTATGGTGGACGAGACCACAGATTTCACTGCACAGCTGTCATTTGTACTTCGGTACGTTACTGACTCTGGATTGACACCGGATTCTTAAAGTTTGAGTATGTCACAGAAAGAAAACAAGCTCAGGATCTAGCAGCTTCAGTACTTGAATTGTCGGGCAGCTACAACAAAACAAAGTTAGGTGCACAGAGTTATGATGGAGCCGCTGTAATGGCATCGGGACTTAATGGTGTACAGGCGCGTAAGAAGACTGATTGCATCAAAACGTGTTGACAGAATGCAACTGGAGGAACACAACTCTGCACCGGCATCTAATGCCATAGAGAAGAGATGCTCATTCATCTTGAGCAGGACGCTCAACTGCATGAGGAAGTCAATGAAGGTTTTATCAGAAAGGATAGGAGGACGGATTTCATTTACAACTAAAAGGCGAGTGTTACTTCTTACTGTTTAGGAGAGACAGAGTTGTTGCAGTATTTTATACATTTGTATTGCTGTTGTTTGTGTGTAGATGGTGATGCTGTGTTGATGTACCTAAAGACCTTTGGTGCATGTTTCTGATGTTGGTTGAGTTGTTGTGATTGTCTTAAAGTTTAATAGTGTGTCTCCCTCTGGTGGACGTTGTGGAGTATTGTGTTGTCTTTGCTCCAAAGGTTTTTGTACAGAGTTTTGGTGTTTCCTGTCACTGTGGGCCTCAGAGCACAGTAGTACACAGCAGAGTCAGACAGCTTAGCTGAGGAGATCTGCAGATCCATTTTGGTTTTATCCTCACTCACTGAAACAGACAGTCCAGACGTTGTATTTTGCATTATTTCTCCTGATTTCAGATGAGAGATGAGGAACTCTGGTGGTTTTCCTGGATATTGTCGATACCAGAAGAAATAATCAGCAGAACCTTTGGAGTATCTGTAGGACAGAGTAACAGAGCTGTCTTCTAAACTGTTCTCTTCTTTCTCTACTGGAGTGAGTTCTTCACAGCTGATACCTTAAGGAAGAGATGACTCTGTTATTTCACGTTGTAGAAGACATCATGAATGATTCACATTCAGATAGTATTGGAATTAAACTTCTGCATGGACTTGTTCACGCTGTATAATGTAACATACCTGTGAGGATGGAGAGAAACATCAGAGAAAACCCCCAATGCTGCAGTGGCAGCATGTTGAATAAAGGTAATGTTGATGGTGTGTGTATTGATCTCTGTTGAATATAGAAGTTCCTCTCTCTTCTATAGTTCAGTAACAGCTCAGCTCCTCCCTGAGTCTCTCCGTCTCCTCGTAGCTCTGTAGTTTCTCTTCTCTCAGTTACACTTCTAAGGTAAAGTGATTCTAGACTACATCATATTGAAGGTTAACAGAGTGTGTCTCCTCTGGTGGACGTTGTGGAGTATTGTGTTGTCTTTGCTCCAAAGGTTTTTGTACAGAGTTTTGGTGTTTCCTGTCACTGTGGGCTGCAGAGCACAGTAGTACACAGCAGAGTCAGACAGCTTAGCTGAGGAGATGATCATATGGATTATTTTGTCCTTCACTTTAATCTTCAGTCCAGGGATTGGATTTTAATTGTTCCTCCTGTTCCAAAATGAGAGATGATAAACTCTGGTGGTTTTCCTGGATATTGTCGGTACCAGAAGAAATAATCAGTAGATGACATTTTGGAGTATCTGTAGGACAGAGTAACAGAGCTGTCTTCTAAACTGTTCTCTTCTTTCTCTACTGGAGTGAGTTCTTCACAGCTGACTCCTAAAGGAAGAGATAACTGTTATTTCATGCAGAAACAGATTCAATTAAGGATTCATAATCAGATGTTTTTAGAATAAAATTTCCTAATGCTTCATAATGTAACATACCTGTGAGGATGGAGAGAAACATCAGAGAAAACCCCCAATGCTGCAGTGGCAGCATGTTGAATAAAGGTAATGTTGATGGTGTGTGTATTGATCTCTGTTGAATATAGAAGTTCCTCTCTCTTCTATAGTTCAGTAACAGCTCAGCTCCTCCCTGAGTCTCTCCGTCTCCTCGTAGCTCTGTAGTTTCTCTTCTCTCAGTTCCACTTCTAAGGTAAAGTGATTCTAGACTACATCATATTGAAGGTTAACAGAGTGTGTCTCCTCTGGTGGACGTTGTGGCTTCTCCTGGTGCCAGATGGGGCCCTTACTTGGTGGATTAGAAGGAGGAACCTGATCACAGTGACAGGGCTCATTCACAGCCCTGGGTTATTCCTCCTGCTGTCAACTTTACACTACACACATGTTGGTCCTCTCTCCTTTCTTAGTGTGGTTTCTTCTGCACATTGTCATCATTAAAAGTATCAGCTGACATGGTTCCTGTTTTATACCTGGTGCAGATTACCTTTGTTGTTGAACGTATAAAAGGTGGTAATTGTTTTGACCCTCACTACGTCCCCATGAATATTTACTAAAAGATTAAAGGTAAACTGAGAATTAATATTTCAACCATTGACTGTAAAATGTTGTTGTTTTACAGATGGTGCAGATTAGAGGGAATTACGGTTGCACCTTTCCAACCAATGATCCAGACTGTAAAACATATTGTAATAGTGAGAAATGCATCATATTGTAGGCTATAGAGAAATTCAAATTGAATATCAGTATAATTTTTTTTCTCACACCTATCTAAAAATGCATTTTTAGCAGTTAGCTAGACCATAACATTAATATTTTTATGATAAAATGTTATGGTTATCGTTTGCAGTTATTACAATCTAACCTGCATTATACTGTTTCTAATAGTTAGATAACATTAATTAACGTCAGTGTCAATCCTTGTTTTTCTGGCTAACCTTACAGTTTACCACATTGTTACACATAGACAGTTAAAGACATGGACTCATATGGCGTGTTTCCTCTGCTGGTAACAGCTCGACTTGACTCAACGCACTGTGCGTCTGTTTTCCATTGCAGTTTAGTCCCGCCTCAGCGTGGCTGGTCATCATAGCGATGCCGCAGGAAACTGCCATGACGTAATTTTCAGCGCGACTCACAACCGCTACGCACCTTCTTTTTTACTGTCTAAAACGCTACACACAATGGAGGACGTCGAATGTGTGTTTTTGATTCTTTGCATGATTTCAACCGTAAAGTTGGCACCCCATCATCCTTCAGGGTGTTGTTGATGGGCTGCTCTGGAACGTGTTTGGAGGACTTCCTGGCAGCTTCCATGATGCTCGTGTTTTGAGACTTTCCAAATTGTGGGAGTCAGCGAGCCGTGGCAACGACTTTTCTGCTTCCGCCAGGAACATCAATGAGGTTAATGCTGGCTACTACATCCTGGGGATTCTGCCTATCCCTTGCAGAACTGGCTCTAAAACCTTTCAATGATACTGGACGCCTCTCAGCAGAAAGACAGATTTACAACAAGAAAATCTGCAGGACACGGGATGTTGTTTAAAATGCTTTTGGTAGACTGAAGGGAAGGTGGCGTTGCCTTATCAAAAGATGTCAGTGATACAAAAAGTAAAACTGGTGAAATCTCTGGTTGGGACTTGCTGTGCTTTGCATAATCTTGTGAGACTCTTGGAGAGGCTTATGACAATGACTGGGATGCATCTGGGCCAGCAGAGCCGGGGGACACTGTCCCAGGGTGCAGAGGAAGAAGACCGGATGTAAGGG